>CAJHVD010000008.1:0-85643 GCA_905147285.1 Hypena proboscidalis | reverse complement strand
CATTCATTCTTATCTTCCCAGTAGCAAATTTTCTCATTAATAATATTAAGTAGGATGCGAAAGTTTGTGAAGATGTATGCTGGATGTTTGTATCTCTTTATCGCTAAAACTATTAAATGAATTTTGATGAAATTTGGATTGCATATAGCTTTTAGCGTAGATTACCATTAGAATGCATTTTATTGGTTACGTTAACACAGGTGGAGCTGCGGTAAGAAGCTAGTAATGTAATGTGAACAATCGAAATAAATATTGTTCCCTTAAACTAACGTTTAATTAACATTACTTATGCTATGCACAGACATTCTCCTTTTTTTTTTTTTTTTTTTTTTTTTTTTTTCGCGGGGAAATGCTTTTACGCATACCACCCCACCCGTGGGGGGGACGGGCAGAGTGGCTATGTGGGACTCCCGTGCCTACGATGTTAAACGGCACAGAATACCCACTAAAACCCCGCGGTGTGCCCTCGTCGCCGAAAGATGGTGGTCGGCGAGCCCCGGATCGATATTATACCCACAGGGCTCGCCGCGGCGACCGTGCCCAGTTCGACCTCTGACCGGGCACCCGACTCTTCTCAGTCCTACTCTCGTTCGTCGCCCCCCGCCTTCAGAGGTGGACGTGTTTGCTGCGAAGCCCTGCGCGAAATTTCGTATTTTTTAAATCATTTAATTTAATTCGAAATTTTAATTCGCCCAAGTGAAAATCGGTCCCTCTCGTTTCCGCTAGAACATTTTAGTTCTAGCGCCGGCGGCCATTTTAGAAATCGTACCGCGTAGAGCGAGAGGCGGAATCTCGGCTCCGCGATTTGCGACAGTGACGTTTAAGTGACAGTGACATTTAATAGTTTTAGTTTAAGTGACAGTGACACCTCGCGAAAGTGACGCTTCAATTGATTAATTCTCTATTAATCAATTTGTGTATAATTGTGATTGTCCTTTAATATAGATTTATAGTGATAAGTGCTTCAATCGGCTGAGTCAGCAATTGCTGACTTAGCGTGAGTGCCCCCATCGTGCTCGCAGTGAAATTGGGACTTAGAAAAATTTTGGTGAGTTTGTTCCATTTCGCTCCGTGACATTCGTGTTTCGCTTCAATTACACATAGTGCACGTTGACTTTCGACAGCTCGCCACTACCATTAGACTTACTTTTATTTTTTTTTGGACTATTATTGTTTTTTGTTTGTTGTCCTTATTGGCGGCGCTTGCTGACGTACCCCCCCAGTGGTAATTTAAAAAAAAAAAAAAAAAATCTTTAGACGCGCAAAAAATACGGACGTAGCACCACAGGGGAGTTTCGTCTCTGCGCCCCCAAGATGGATGACGATCCAGACGACCGGGAACGACAACGTCGCGTGGCTGAGGCCCTGCGTGTCATAGAGGTCGATTCCCCGGGAGCCTCTGTCGTCTTTGCCCCCCGGACCTCGCTAGCTCGGACTCCACCCGATGCATTCAGCACCCCCCGCATCGTCCAGCAGCCCCCTCCCTCTTCAAAGAGACTGCTAACATCGCCCGAGGAAGTACAGGGAGATACAACTAGACGTCGTATTGAGGAGATCCCGCCATCTCAACTCCCTCCAGCCACTGCTGCAGCTCAAACTGTGCCAGCTGCCCCCCCCCGTTCATCTGATGCGTCTGGGACATTTTCAGCCGCCGCTCTTGAGGACCTGGCCACGACTGCATCCTCCTCGACAGTTGGTATCATGGACGCAGTACGCTCTAAGACGTCGAAGTTGAATAAAGATGAGATCGCAGCTATTGGAGCCCATGTTGCTACCGTCAGTGCGGTGGTGACTCATCTCATCGCCAGACTGGCAGCGGCGGAGCAGCGCGCGGCCGTCGCCGAAGTTAAGGCCGCTACCATCGCCACCACTGAACGTCTCGACTCTTCTTCTGCTCTCCCCACTAGAAGCTACTCCGGTGCAGTGAAGCTGGCCCGTGGAGCGCCTCCAGTACCCATCCCCACCTGCAAAGGCCCGTCAATGGCCATACACCCCGCCGAAGACCAGCGCGAGATACTTAAAACCGCTGAAGACACCAAGAGGGCGCTGCAGTCAGCACTCAATCCTGCAACACTCGGGATCCAAGTCCAGGGGGTACGAAAAATAGGGGGAGCCGGCGTCATCGTGCAGACCACCACAGAACAGGAGGCTTCCAGGTTCAGGGCAGCAATCCCATCAACCCTTCGTGTCTCCGTGCCCAAGGAGCGCCGGCCCCTTATATCCCTTGTCGGCGTTGACGGTGATGTTACACGCGAGGCGTTAATTGACCTAGTTCGGGACCAAAACCTACCACATATGTCACCTGAAGAGCTCAAGTCAAAAATATCACCCTTGTTCTCCAGATCTCGTCGCAATAACCGTAGGATGTGGGTTTGTGAGTGCGCCCCTGACCTGCGCCGCACTCTGATCGAGAGAGGCAAGATTTTTATTGGATGGGACGTAGTAGAGGTGTGTGACCACGTTGGAGTGACGTGCTGCACGAAGTGCCAGATGCTGGGTCACCCGGAGAAGTACTGCCGGGCCTCCACCTACACCTGCGGCAAGTGCGGGGAAGACGGGCATAAGAATGCAGATTGCCAGTCTACAAACTCAGCGTGCGCAACATGTAAGAAGTTAGGCAGGCCCGCCGCTGACCACGCCACCAACTCACGCGACTGCCCGGCTCGCAAACACGCGGAACAGCGCTCCCTCGCCTCTACAAACTACCATGGATAGCTCCTATAAGAGCATAGGGATTGGTCAGATCAACCTACAGGGTTCAGCGGTGGCGACTGCGGAGCTTCCCTCCGTCGCGGGGGGGCTCGGGCTAGACATTGTTCTTATCCAAGAGCAGTACTCCAGACCCGGGCCCGCCTGCCCCGGTCGGGGTCCCGTGATCGTTGCTGCGGAGTGCCCTGCGCCTAAGGCTGGTCTGCTGCTGCTGCGCTCAGATCTCCCCGTCGCGGTGCTTCAGCACCTCAGCACCCCTCACTGCGTGGTCGCGTGTGTTAACCTGGGGCCTGTAGAGGGGATGCTCTATGTAGTTAGCGCCTATTTCCAGTACTCGGACGACATCGCTATTCATATACACCACCTTACATATGTCTTAGACCAGCTCCGCGGCAACCGGGTGCTGATAGGCGCTGACTGCAACGCGCACTCCCCTCTGTGGTTCAGTTCACCGCGCGGCTACGTAGGTAGGGGCCCGGACGCCACTTACCGGCGTCAGTCTATGGAGGACTTCATCCTTGCCCGTGGATTAAGCATCTTCAATGCGCCGAACACTCCGTTCACCTTCTCCACGGTCAATGGTGAGTCCAACATAGACGTGACGCTCGGCACTAGAGGAGTCCACGTCGACAGGTGGACCGTCCACCCTGATGCCAGCAGCAGCGACCATAGGTTGCTGACCTATCATCTACGTAGTCCTGGTAGGCCTGCTTCGCGTGCCGAAACAGTCGCTGCAACTCCCCAAACTCCCACACTCCATCCCCCCGCTTCCGGCCTCTCTATTCCAGACCCCACGCCTTCAGCCTTTTTTTTTTTTTTTTTTTTTCGCGGGGAAATGCTTTTACGCATACCACCCCACCCGTGGGGGGACGGGCAGAGTGGCTATGTGGGACTCCCGTGCCTACGATGTTAAACGGCACAGAATACCCACTAAAACCCCGCGGTGTGCCCTCGTCGCCGAAAGATGGTGGTCGGCGAGCCCCGGATCGATATTATATCCACAGGGCTCGCCGCGGCGACCGTGCCCAGTTCGACCTCTGACCGGGCACCCGACTCTACTCAGTCCTACTCTCGTAGCGACGCCCCGGGCACACCCAGGGCGTCACTCCGTCGCGGAAGGCATCAGCGGGCGGCGGAAAACCCCCTCCACCGCCCGCGGCCTCGCTTAGGGCGGCATTAGGCTCGCGGCGTACGCGCGCCTTCGCCGCCCAGCTCGCCGGCGGCGGAGCGGATCAGCCAGGAGTGAGTCCTCCCTGATCCGCTCCGCCGCCTCCTTCTGCGAGATGACGTCCTCACAGAAGGATGCGACCGCATCCCACGACCTCGCGCTGCTCATTGCCGCGACCACAGCCGGCAGCGAGAGGTCGTTCCCAATGACCGCGGTGAGATCCCGGCGCTGCACCTCCCAAGCAGGACACTGCTCGAGAGTGTGCTGCGCCGAGTCCTCACCGCAGTCGCAGTGGTGGCACATGGGGCTCGCCTCCCTCTTCAGCCTGTGCAGGTACTTCCCGAAGCAACCATGCCCGGTCAGCACCTGCACCAGCCTGAAGGAGAGAGTCCCATGCTGCCGCCCTGCCCACTCCTCAAGAATCGGCCGGAGCGCCTCCACGGTGCGAAAACCAGCCCGTGGAGCCCCCAGCCGATTCCCCCACCGGACCATCAGCGTCCGGTGGGCCTCCTCCCGCCAAGCTCGCAGCTGCTCGGGCATGGGGACAGAACCCTCGGCTCGAGCAGCCGCGCCTCGCTTGTACACTTCGGCGAGCACTTCCGCATCCAAATCCCACGGGGGTGTTCCGGCCAACGCACACGCTGCGTCGGTCGACACCGTGCGGTATCCACGAATGGCCCTGACCGCCAGGACGCGCTGCGGTCTCCATAGCCGCGCCCTGTTCCCGGCGGACAAGGCCTCCGCCCACACGGGTGCGCCGTACAGTGCCATTGACCGTACCACCCCCGCGTAAAGCCGTCGGCTGGCGACGCTGGCGCCGCCCACGTTCGGCAAAAGCCGACCGAGAGCGGCAGCCACGCCTTCCAGCTTGGGCACCAAAATGCGGAAGTGCTCGTCGAAGCTCCACCGCCTGTCTATCACTAGGCCCAGGTATTTAATCTGGGCCTCGATCCGTACGAGGACCGAGCCGACGGTAATCGAGGCGCCAGCAGGTGGCCCGCGACGAGGCCCGTGAAAAACCACGGCCTCAGTCTTGGCAGGGGCCACCCTAAGCCCCAGCGCCTCGATGCGCCCGACCACTTGGGACACACCCACTGTGGCCAGGCGCGCCGCCTCCTCGAAGTTTCGCCCCCGGGCCGTGACGAGCGTGTCATCCGCATAGCAGATGACGTCTAGGCCCGGGGGGAAAGCTCCACGCAGCACCCAGTCGTAACCGATGTTCCACAGGAGCGGTCCTAGGACCGAACCCTGTGGGACACCGCACGACACGGGCCTGCGGAGCAAAGCTCCGTCTCGGTCCTCGTACAGAACCCCCCATGCCTTCGAGATAGTCGGCCACCAGCCGCATCAGGTAAACCGGCACTCCATGGTACCGGAGTGCCTCGCTGACGCAGCTGAATGGCAGAGTCCCGAAGGCGTTGGCGATATCCAGCGATACCGCCAACAACACCCTCTCCGCCGATGACGGCCGCCTCCGCAGCAGCCCTCAGGCGCAGGATAGCCCCAATCGTCGAACGTCCAGCACGGAAACCGTACTGGGCATCCGACAGACCGGGGCCAACCTCTTCGAGATGCCGGACGATACGGGCAGGCAATCACTCTTTCGAGCAGCTTTCCCGCCTCGTCCAGCAACACGATAGGCCTGTAGGCCGCCACGGTGTCGGTGCGGCCGTCCCGGCTTCGGGAGAGAACCAGCTTCCCCGCCTTCCAGCAGTCAGGGGAACCGTCCGGACGCCAGGCACACGTCGAACAGTTCCTTGAGGCGATCCCCCATGTGGGTCGAGGACCAGGGCCAACACCCGTCCGGGTACGTCCGGGTACGTCCGAAGAACAGCCGCCCCTACTTCCGCGTCCGTGACGGGCGGTGCACTGAGGTCGGCCTCCCGGTCGTCGGTCTCTGCGACCATTGCCGGGGGGCGTGTGCTCCGCCCGTTGCGGGAATAGGCCCTCAACCACCTCTGCGAGGAAGCTGGGTTGGAGAGTCTCCGTAAGGGGGGCGCCCCGCGAGCGCAGCTTGTTCAGCGCAGCTCGATAGGGGGCGGCCCCAGGGGGTCTCGATCGAGACCCTCCAACATCTCCCTGCCGCGCCTCCTCCTTGGCGCGGCAAATGGCCAGCTTTAGGGCGCACACCTGCTCGATGTACGCCGCGTAAAGCCGGTCCTCTATCTCGACGTCGCGAGGGCGACGTCGCCGGCTGCGGCCGTAGGACCTCCGCGCCGCAAAACACGCGGCGCGGAGGGAGGCAAGCTCCGGGGACCACCAGTATACCTCCGTCTTCGGGGACCAACGCCTGGCACGGGGCATGGCCGCATCGCAAACCTGCGTAATCGCATCGCGAATGCGGCCAGCCGCAGCGTTGGCTCCCTCGGACGAAGGCGGGGAGGCGAACCAATTCGAAATAATGGCCGCCCTCCTCCAGCAGATCCCTGTCCATCCGCCCCACAGCCCACCGCGGAAACGCACCGCGACGCCGAGACCACGCCTTCAGCCTTATCCAACCCTACTCCAATCCGGTTTTCGACAACGCGGAGTGAACTGGGAACGCTTTCGCGACCATCTTTGCAGCAGTATGGGGGGCCTCAACGGGAACCAGCCCACAAATAAGGTCTGCGGGGACTTCACCGGCCTCATAGTGGCAGTCGCCGACAAGTGCTTAGGTTCGATCGGGGAAAACCACCGGGTTAAGGGTTATGAATGGTGGTCTCCTGCCTTAGACCGACTACGTAAAGAGTTTAACAAATCCCGCAAAGTCTGGCAGGCCGCCAGGAAGCGTCAGGTTGGTGCCGAGGAGGCAGGGTTAGCCTGCTCCACGGCCCGCCGGGCGTATAAGGCCGCGATGGTCAGGGCAGAGTCCGACCACTTTCGCGCGCTGGCGGCCACCGGCAACGACGACCCCTGGGGTCTCGCATACAGAGCGGCTTCGGGTAGGGCCCGCCCCCCTCCAAATGTTATCAATGGTACTAGGTTCGTGGACAGTTATGCCGGGGACACCACCACCTCTATGGCGGTGTTGGTGAACGCCCTCTGTCCGGACGACGACCTGACGACTGACACCCCATACCACCGACAAGTTAGGCTTCTCGCGGCCTGTCCACCTTCTGGGCAGGACGCCGCTCCCCTCTGTTCGGATGCGTTAGGTACCATTATTAGATCCTTAAGGAACTCCTCCCCCGGCATAGACGGAATTACCGCCCGTATGGTTAGGCATATTTGGATGGCGGCGGGCCCTGAGGTCACCGAAGTATACGGCCGCTGCGTCACGGACGGTTGCTTCCCCGAAGTCTGGCGGGTCGGTCGGCTGCTTGTCCTTCCGAAAGGCAATGACAGGCCTCTGACCGATCCGAAAGCCTATCGGCCGATCACTCTTCTCTCTGTTCTGGGCAAAATTCTGGAAAGAGTCACCCTGGAGTGCTCACCATCTTTGTACCGAAATTTATCTCCCTGCCAGCACGGGTTCACTCGCGGTCGTTCGACTCTGACTGCGCTCAAGTCCATCCAGGAGGCGGTAAGTGTTAGTAAGGGTAAGTACGTGCAGGCAGTATTCTTGGACATCTCTGGTGCCTTTGATAACGCGTGGTGGCCCATGATTTTACTGAAGGCGAAGAACGGGGGATGCCCACCCAACATCTATCGGCTTCTCGTTGCCTACTTCACCAACCGCCGTGTAGGCCTCTTCGTCGGCAGTGAGGTCATGTGGAAACTATCCACCATGGGTTGTCCGCAGGGCTCCGTATTGGGGCCCTCTCTGTGGAGCCTGCTCATGGACGACCTGTTCCGGTTGCCATACCCCGACGGTGTCTCATTGGTCGCTTACGCTGATGACGTTACAGTCGTCATTGAGTCGAATTCTCGTGCCGGCATTGAGGCCTCGGCCTCATGTACCATGGACCTAATAAGTGGTTGGGGAGCGCGCAACCGACTGGGCTTCTCCCCCTCCAAGTCGTACTCTATGACTTTGAAGGGGAAGCTGCCCGGTCGTCCCCCGACTATTCGACTCAATGCGGCCTCAGTCAAAAGCGTAACGTCGACCAAAGTTCTGGGTCTGGTAATCGACAGTAGTCAGAGCTTCCGAGAGCATGCCCAGTCCGCTGGGGAACGCGCCACAGCAGCATTCGGCAAGATGTCGCGCGTCTCTGCCTCATCCTGGGGCGTCCGGTATGGGGGCTTGAAGATCCTTTACAAAGGCATCTACATCCCCATACTGGTCTATGCTGCCGGGTGTTGGTGGGGGCGTGCGACTATCTTCATGGTGAAAAGCGCGCTTCAAAGGACCCAGAGAAGTGCCTTGATACTGCTTACCAAGGTATATCGCTCGTGCAGCACTAGTGCCCTGGCTGTTCTAGCTGGGGTCTTGCCGGCCGACCTCGAGGTAATACGTGCTGGTAGGATTGACGACTCTCGTCACTTGTCCCCCCCGGAGCTCAGGGCGGAGAGAAAGCGCATCACGGAGGACATAGTCGGGATATGGCAGGAGAGATGGGAAAGGGATTCGAAGGGGAGAGAACTCTTCAAGTTCTTCTCGGTTAGGGATCGCTTGGGTTGGGATTGGGTTGAGCCGGATCACCAGGTTTCGCAGGTCCTTAGCGGACATGGGTGCTTCAATAAGCGCCTGCGCGACCTGGGGCTCCGTGACAGCAGCGACTGCTACTGCGGGGCTGCTGAAGAAACTCGGGACCACATCCTGTTTGAGTGCCCCTTATACGGCTCGCTTCGGACCACCATGCTGGACTCTGTCCAGTATTCTTCACCGGGCCCAGTTCACTTCCGCGAACTCGTGTCCTCGCCTCACAACTTTCGCCTTTTAAAGGCATTCTCGCACGGCTGGTTCGTCATTAGGAGTAGGCTAGAAGTGGAGGAGCGAATCCGGGTGGGCGACGAAGGCAGTCGTCGTGTGTCGTCGGCCGCATTAGCGGCGCCTCGCGGTTTTTACGACAACCTTCTTTCGGGCAGCCGAAAGCCCTCCTCCACCCAAAGTGTTACCGGCCTACTGGCCATTAACACCCAAACGCGGGGACGTGTGCGGGTTTATCAATCTCCGTTGTCGATCTGTCCCCGCACACGGCTTCGCTCCCCACAATTGTATAAGGCTGCCCGGCGCGTCTGTACCCCATTCTGGGACGCGCGGTTGTCCGCGCGTTCTCCTCTTTCTGAGGTCGCGCTGGGCCCAGGTTCGTCTGAGCCCCATTCCTAATTAGGACGTACAATACTCCACGCTTGACTCCGCCCTCTCCCACCACCTTGCGGCCCCGCCGCTAAAGCGGCTCCTCACTGCTCTGTCGTTCTTCATACTCCAGCCTGCTCCTGATTTTGTGCCACTCTCGCGCGAAGGTTCTTAGCTGCCAGAAGTTTGCCTCAGTTGCAACGAGATCGGGGTAGTAGATTGGTCCTTCATCCACGCGCGTAATCCCGGCTACCATTTTCCGACGAGGCTCGTCGTACAGACTACACTCCCAAAGGGCGTGGTGCAGATCCTCCTCGACGGGCCCGCAATAACAAGTGCTCACAGGAGAGAGGCTCATATCATAGAGCCTCTTCTTGAAGCATCCGTGTCCGGTTAGGATCTGTGAAACTTCGTAAGTGGGCGCTACCCAAGTTGCCTTGAGCCGCACCTCCACGTCCGGAAAGAATCGGTAGAGTTCCCTGCCCTTCGTCTCGCTCTGCCACCTCTGTTGCCATAGAGCGACGACTTCCTCCGCGATTTTCCCCCTCGCGGCCCTAAGCTCGTCCCGAGGCAGGTCCCGACAATCATCCAACCTTCCCGCCCGGATCACTTCGAGGTCGGCCGGTAATACACCGGCTAGAACCGATTGGGCTGCAGTGCTTACTGACCTGTACGCCTTTGTTAACAGAGTTAACGCAGGTCTCTGCGATCTGGGGGATCCCCCACAGTGCATACTTCCTCGCAGTATCCCCCGGGCAACGCCGTGTCTGACCACCGTAACGGAGTGGCAGACCGGCGGCTAAAGTGCACTGTGCATCGCAGCTACCGAAGACGACAGTTGCGAATACGAGGCTTTTTGGAATTGTTAGTGGAGAACCGTGTCTGACCACCGTAACGGAGTGGCAGACCGGTGTCGAAACGAAGATGGTCAAGAAGAAGAGTAAGAAGAGTGGAGGTCGGCACGCCTCTGGGCGTTTCCACTCCGATGGCGATCGCTCCTCACAGAGCGATCGCGATCGCGATCGCTCCTCACAGGGCGGTCGCGATCGCGGACGCTCCTCACAGAGCGACTCAAACGGCCCTTCTCAGGGCCACCCCAAAGGCCCTTCTAAGGGCCAACCCAAGGCGAGAGACGCTTCGGCGTCTGAGTCTGACCGCGCACCATCTGCGGTCAACTTGTTTAGGAGGCCGGACGACCTGTCCGACGACG
Organism: Hypena proboscidalis; assembly: GCA_905147285.1. Taxonomy (NCBI): domain Eukaryota; kingdom Metazoa; phylum Arthropoda; class Insecta; order Lepidoptera; family Erebidae; genus Hypena; species Hypena proboscidalis. The sequence goes on along the minus strand of CAJHVD010000008.1, from coordinate 75,395 downwards.
AGGGGTCCTTCATGGACACCGCCGAGGCCGCCGCTGAGGCCGCCCGTAAGCGGACGAGAGCCGAGATGCGGCGCGGGTCCGGGGACTCCTCGGAGTCGGCCGGAGTTGGGTCGGGGAAGAGGTCTAAGTCGAAGAAGGCTTCGGCTTCTTCCTCGGCTCATGATGTGGGCCTGGTAGATGCGGAGCGCCAACTCACGCTGGCCAGGAAGGCGCAGCTCCAGTTGGAGCTGGAAGAGAGGGTGGCCGCCAAGGAGCGGCAGGCGCAGGCCGCCAGGTCCAAGTCGGGCTATGGTGCGTCCACCGTGCTCTACTCCGACCACTCCCTGGAGGAGCTGGCGCGTATGGCACGGGAGGACAAGGAGGAAGTTCTGGAGGTCGCCTCAAAGTCTTCGAACTTGAAGGGGACCTTCCAGAAGGCCCTCAAATGCCGTGCGTTCAGTATGCACGGCATAATAGAGGAGCTGGTCAGGAGAACGGCCACGGACGAGTCGCGGCAGCTGCAGGCGAGGGTGGATCGCCTGCAGGCTGAGGTCGGCCAACTCCACGCCAAGCTGGCTGAGGCCGCGACTCGGCCTGCCCCGCCTGCCCCCTCTGCGTTGTCTGCCCCGTCGGCCCCGCCGGCCGCGTCTGCCCCGTCTGTCTCGTCTGCCCCGTCTGCCCCTTCTACCCGGGTGATGGGGGGCCCCTCCTTCCCTGCCGACCTTGAGGATATGTTCCGCAGGGTCGTCATGGAGGAGAGGGCCTTCGTGAGGAGCTGCTTCGCGGGCATCGAGGACCGGCTCCTGCCGGAGAAACGGCTCCGCCCGCCGCTGGCGGCGGATAAGAGCCGACCGCTGATGGGGCCGGAACCCGTGCCTGCGCAAAGTCCGGCGCCGAGTGCCCAGCCCAAGCCCTCGAAGGGCAAGGGCCAGGGCAAGAAGACGAAGGCGGCTCCTCAGGCGCCCGCCCCGCCTGTGTCGTCTGCTGCTCCTGCAGAGGTGGAGGACGCTCTTCTTCCCTCCACCACCCCGTCCAACCAACCGTGGTCGGAGGTGATCGGAAGGGGAAAGAAGAAGAAGCCGGCGCCCAAACCCGCTGCGGCTGCTGCCGTGAAGCCCCCGGCTGGCGGGAAGAAGCTGGTTCCTCCCCGAACCGCGGCCGTCGTGGTGACCATCACCCCGGAGGCCGCGGAGCGGGGGGAGACGTACGAGTCAGTCCTAAGACGGGCTCGTACCAATGCGGATCCCTCCCGGCTGGGGCTCGGCAGTATATCGTGCCGCCGAACCATGACGGGGGCTCGTATTTTCGAGCTCGCGGGTGAGGGGCGCGAGGTGAGGGCAGCGCTGTTCGCGACGAAGCTGCGGGAGGCCATCGCCGATGCGGCGACGGTCGTCAGGCCGGTCAAGACCGCGTCCTTGGAGGTGGCCGAGTTGGAAGACTCGGTCACCAAAGAGGACGTGGTGGCGGCCGTCGCCGCGGCCGGGGGCTGCGACGTCGGCTTGGTGAGGGCGGGAGCCGTAAGGGTCGGCCGGCGCGGTATGGGCACCATCCGCGTGGAGTGCCCAGTGACCGTGGCTGGAGCCGCTCTTGCGGCGACCAAGGGGCGGCTGCCTGTGGGGCTCAGCTCGGCTGTGGTCCGGACGCTTGAGGAGCGACCTATGCGCTGCTTCAAGTGCTTCGCGCCGGGCCACACCCGGGCCATGTGTCCCTCCAAGTCCGACTGGAGCACTTGTTGTTTCCAGTGCGGACAGGAGGGGCACAAGAGTGACGCATGCGGCGCCACCAAGCCGCGCTGCGCTGCGTGTGCGGCCAGTGGTCGTCCCGCAGACCATAGAATGGGGGGCGGGAGCTGCAAGGCTCCCGCGAGGAAAGGCGTGGTGCTGACACAGGTTCGGCCTGCCACTGCCGCCGCCGCCGCTGTAGCTTCAGCGACGACAAATGAGGGGGTGGGGGACGCGATGTCGGAATAATGGTTCCCAACTATCGCGTCCTCCAGACGAACACCAACCACTGCCGAGCGGCCCAGGACCTGCTGGTACAGGTCATGGCCGAGTGGTTGGTGAACGTAGCGGTGGTCGCCGAGCCGTACTCGATCCCTAGCAGTTGGCTAGGTGACGAGGACGGCTTGGTGGCCCTAGCGGCGCGGCCTTCCACGGACTCCCCTCCCCTCTCGCTTTTAGAGAGGGGACCGGGATACGTGGCCGCCGCGTGGGGGGAAATAGCCCTTGTGGGCGTCTATTTCTCCCCAAACCGCCCCCTTCGGGACTTCGAGGCTTACCTCGAGGTCCTGGCGGCCGTGGTAGGCAGAGCGGCACCGCGTCAGGTCTCCTTATTGGGAGACCTGAACGCCAAGTCGGTGGCCTGGGGCAACCCCGCCACCGACGCACGCGGGCGTGCACTGGAGATGCTGGCGGCCTCCTCTGGGCTCTCCCTGTTAAACAGGGGGAGCGTCCAGACATGCGTGCGGCGGCAGGGTGGCTCAATAGTGGATGTCACTTTCGCCACCCCTGCGTTGGCCGCGCGCGTGCTGAACTGGCGGGTGGACCTGGTGGAGACAATGTCGGACCACCGCTACGTGCGGTTCGACATCTCCACCGGTGGCCCCGGAGGGACGCGGCCCCCCCCCCTCGGGGCGGTCGCCGTTCCCGGGGTGGGCTCTCACCCGCCTGGACAGGGAGGCAGCGGAGGAGGCGGCGTTCATCCAGGACTGGCTGTCGCCGCCTCCCGCCGGTATAGATGTGGACGTCGTGGCGGGACGCCTCAGGGACTCCCTGACCGAGGTATGCAACTCTAGCATGCCTCGGTCTAGCCGGCCGCCACCCAGTCGCGCTGTGTACTGGTGGTCGGCGGAGTTGGCGGGGCTTCGAGCAGCGTGTGTGGAGGCCAGGAGGGCCTACACACGGAGCCGGCGGCGGCGGCTACGAGACCGTGCCAATGAGGACCACCTCTATGAGGTGTACTCGGAGGCAAAGGTGGTCCTCGGTAGGGCCATCGCCGCCGCCAGAGACTCGGCGAGAGCGGAAATGCTGGAGGGTCTCGACAACGACCCCTTCGGGAGGCCATATAAGGCGGCGCGGAGCAAACTGCGCCCCTTCGGCCCCCCCGTGGTCGAGACCCTGGAGCCTGCGTTCCTGGATGGGGTGGTTCGGTCCCTGTTTCCGTGCAGGGACAACTTCACCCCGCCAGGGATGGACCCCTCGCCGGGCACGGCTCCAGCTGAGGAGGAGGCCCCGCCCCCTGTCACGGAGTCGGAACTTGGCGCCGCGATTCTTCGCATCCGCGCCAAGAAGACGGCTCCGGGCCCTGACGGCGTCCCAGCCAGGGTGGTGGCAATAGCCGCCACCCAAATGGAGGAGAGGTTTCGGGACCTCTTCAGTACGTGTCTTGCGTCTGGGAGGTTCCCGAAACCGTGGAAGGAGGGGCAGCTGTGCCTCCTCCGGAAGGAAGGCCGCCCAGCGGCATCCCCCTCGGCATACCGGCCCATCGTACTTCTCGATGAGGTCGGTAAAATGTTCGAGGGGATAGTCGCTACCCGCCTGCAGAACCATCTGCGACGTGTTGGGCCGGACTTGTCGGACGCTCAGTTCGGTTTTCGGGCTGAGCGTTCGACAGTGGACGCACTGGCCAGGCTTAAAAGCCAGGCCAAGGAGGCGATGGAGGCAGGGGACGGATTGTTGGCCGTGTCATTCGACATTGCCAACGCCTTCAATTCCGTTCCCCACGCCACCATCCTAGAGGCGCTCCGGTTCCACGGAGTGCCTCGGTACCTCCGGCGTCTGCTGGCCAGCTACCTGGAGGACAGGACGATCGTCCTTGCCGACAGGGCTGGCCAAGTCCGGCGATACGCCGTCGAGGCCGGCGTTCCACAGGGGTCAGTCTTAGGACCTGTCCTCTGGAACGTCGGCTATGATTGGCTTCTGCGGGGAACCCTCCTCCGAGGTACGAGTGTCATCTGCTATGCGGATGACACTCTCCTCACCGCCAGGGGGGGGAGTTTCAGGGAGGCGGCCGACCTGGCCTCTGCGGGCGGATCCTTGGTGGCGGGAAGGATCCGCCGCCTCGGGCTGACGGTGGCGCTGCACAAGACCGAGGCCGTGTTTTTCCACGGTCCTCGGCAGCGCCACCCACCTGACGCCCACATTTTTGTGGAGGGCGTCAGAGTGGAAGTGGGGGCCCAGATCAAATATCTGGGCCTCATCCTCGACAGCAGGTGGCGCTTCGGCCCGCATTTTAGCGGGCTGTCGTCGCGCCTGCTGCGGACCGCTGGTGCCCTCTCGTGGTTGTTGCCCAACTCGGGAGGGCCCAGCGCACGATGCCGGCATCTCTACGCCGGCATCCTGAAGAGCATGGCCCTCTACGGGGCCCCGATCTGGGAGGACTCCCTCCGTAGGAGGGAGAACGCCACACTCTTGCGGGCCCCCCAAAGGGCCATAGCCCAGCGGGTGGCGCGGGCCTACCGCACGGTAGGGTTCGCTGCCGCGTGCGCTCTGGCCGGTACCCCTCCTTGGGAACTTGAGGCGTGGGTGCTGGCCAGAGTTTACGAATGGACGGCGGGGCAAAGGGCGCGCGGAGAGCGCCCAGCCCCAGAGGAGCGAGAGGCGGTCCGGCGGAGGGCGAGGGACGCTATCATCGTCCATTGGACGGAGGACCTCGCCCGCGCCGAATTCGGCCGCCGGACCCTCGACGCGATAGGGCCGGTCCTGCGGGACTGGCTCGAGCGGTCGCACGGGTTCGTCTCCTTTCGTCTGGCGCAGGTGCTCACCGGGCATGGATGCTTCGGGGGGTACCTGTGCCGGATCGGGAGGGAGGAGACCCCGTCCTGCCGCCATTGCGGGGCGGCGGTGGACACGGCCCAACACACCCTAGAGGTGTGCACTTCGTGGGCCGAGCCCCGCCTTGCCTTGGCGGCGGCGGTCGAGGATGACCTCTCGCTCCCGGGCGTCGTCGCTGCCATGCTGCGCAGCGAGGAGGCTTGGGCGGCGGTCGCCTCCTTCTGCGAACACGTCATGTCCCAGAAGGAGGCGGCGGAGCGCGCGCGTGAGGACGATCCTCACGCGGCGCCGCTCCGAAGGCGGAGGAGGGGTCGGGGGAGACGTCAGTTTGACAATAACCTCCGACTCCTCCCAGGTGGGGGCCAGCGGGCAACAGGTGCGGGGACACCGTTGCCTGCATTGCACAGGCCTCCACCAGCGCCGGACGGGAATGGCCAGGTGCTCCCGGCCATTCCCGTAGCCCCCCTCCCACCAAGGGGGCATGAGGGGCCCGCCGGATAGGCGGGCATCGCCGGGGGGGTTGTGGAAGTAAAGGCTGAGCCAGTTTCCCATGACCCCCCCATAACGGCGAGTGCGGGAGCACCGTGGGGTTTTAGTGGGTATTCTCGTGCCGCCCAACATCTTCAGGCACGAGCGAGTCCCACATAACCACCCCTTCCTCCCCTTTGGAGGGGGTGGTATGCGTAAATGCATTTCCCCACGTACAAAAAAAAAAAAAAAAAAAAAAGGTCTCTGCGATCTCCCCACCAACGGGTCCCGCGTTGTCGTCGCGGTGGGGCTTAGTACCCGTGGCGCCCTCCACGCCACGGCGAAGCCAAGTGGACCCCAGAGGGGGGCTGCTCCTCGGGTTTTGGGAGTGAAGCCCTTGTGGAGCGGCCCATGTTGCATGTCTCACCGCGGAGGGCCAGGCCGTCAGATACGAAAGTGTCTGACGGCTTTGCACGCGGCCCTCGGTGCCGGTCCCCCCACATTTTTGGGGGCCATGAGGGGCCTGCCTTGGCGGGCAAGGCCGGGCTGCGGTGTTGGCGCAAGCTGGCACTGTGGCCCGGTGGTTTACGGGGCCGCGGCGGGAGAGGACTGTTGGTGTGTCGTTGCCACTTTCCCTGCCTTCCGCGGTCCCGGCGGGGCCGCAGCCGTTGAACTGCGGCGTGGTGGGCGGCGGGACCGACCACCTGTCTCGCCGCGAGAGGACCAGGCCGTCGGACATGGGGAATGTCCGACGGTTTTGCACGCGGTCCTCGGCGCCGGTCCCCCCACCTTTTGGGGGCCATGAGGGGCCTGCTTCGGCGGGCATCGCCGGGGGGGTTGTGGATGTAAAGGCTGTGCCGGATTCCCATGACCCCCCCATCAAGGCGAGTGCGGGAGCACCGTGGGGTTTTAGTGGGTATTCCCGTGCCGTTTACCATCTTTAGGCACGGGCGAGTCCCACATAACCACTCTGCCCTTCCCCGGGGTGGGGTGGTATGCGTAAATGCATTTCCCCACGTAAAAAAAAAAAAAAAAAAAAAAAAAAAAAAAAAAAAAAAAAAGGTCTCTGCGATCTGAGCAGCGCGCTTCTAACCACGTGAAGGGTCGCACGCCTCCACCAGCATCCGGCGGCATACGTAACGATAGCTATGTACGTGCCGTGATACAAGACTTTAAGGGCCCTGTATCGTACTCCCCAGGATGCAGCCGAGATGCGCGACATTTTCCCGAACGCAGCTGCGGCTTTACCTCCTATTGAAATCGCGTGCTCCCGAAAACTAGAGCGCGAATCCAGTATCACACCCAGGACTCTGGTTGACTCTACACTTTTGACTGAGATCCCATCGAGTCTAATGAGAGGTGGCCGGTTCGTAAATTTCCCCTTCATAGTCATGGAATATGACTTTGAAGGAGAAAAACCAAGCCGGTTTCTGTCACCCCAGCTTTTGATCAAATCTAGCGCGCTTGATGCGGAGTTTTCTAGGCCTCGTCTTGTGTTAGACTCGATGAGAATCGTAACATCGTCGGCGTAAGCCACCAGTGTGACTCCGTCTGGGTATGGCAGCTGGAATAGGTCATTCATAAGGAGGTTCCACAGCGAGGGTCCCAATACTGAGCCCTGCGGGCATCCCATGGTTGCGGTTTTCCACTCAACTGTACTACCCAGAAAGAACCCTACACGCCTCCCCGCAAAATAGCTACATAACATCCTGTAGATGTTTGGCGGACAACCTCCTTGCTTGAGTTTGAGTAGTATCATGGGCCACCACGCGTTGTCAAATGCCCCTGAAATGTCTAGGAACAGAGCCTGTACGTACTTTCTGCAGCTATTGCTTACCACCTCCTGTATTGAGCGAATAGCGGTCGATGTAGACCGGCCCCGAGTGAATCCGTGCTGGCAAGCCGAAATGTTGTGTTGGATTGACGGTGCGCAACGGAGCATTACCCGCTCCAGGATTTTGCCCATTACTGGTAAAAGCGTAATTGGCCGATAGGCCTTCGGGTCGCTCAGCGGCTTACCATTTCCCTTAGGTAGTACAATTAGGCGGCCATCTTTCCAGACGCCTGGGAATACGCCTTCCTCTACGCATCTACCCACTACTCGCGTTAGTTCCGCGCTAGCGGCTCGCCACACGTGCTTAACGATGCGGGCAGTAACTCCATCGATTCCCGGTGCCGTGTTCGGTAGGTACCGAACGATGTTCCACAGATCCTGGATAGAGGGAGGAGGCACGTCCTCCCCGCTTGGTGAGCATGCGGCCAACAGACGGACATCGCGGTGGTAGTCCGTATCCAGTGTGACGTTGTCGTCCGGGCATAATGAGTGCACCATACTGTGCATGGAGCCACCTGTGTCACAAGCGAGCTTGACGCCGTTCATAACATTGGGCGGAGGACGAAGCCTCCCACACGCTGCCCTGTAAGCCAGTCCCCAGGGATCCTGGTTGCCTGACTCACAGAGCTCGCGGAAAAAGGAGAGACGCGCCTCCTCCATTCCATCTTTGTACCCGCGCCTATGCTCATGGAACTCCACCCTCCTAGCATCAATAATTATGTCCCCACCCCGTTTTTTGGCAGCTTGCCATGCACGCCTGGCTTTATTATGTGCCTTTCGCAAGGCGTCGAGGGTTGGAGTCCACCATTCGTAACCCCGTTCGCGTTTACCCCCCCCGCAGGTCCCCAGACACTCTATGGCAGTGCGCACGATTATTTTGTGGAATTGTTCGGCAACTACTGCTGCAGGCTTTCCCCATTTAATAAAACCCACCCTCTCGTGAATACGCGCACAGAATCGGTTCCAATCCACACCCTTCTCACGGTACCGCCTTGGCTCTCCTGACAGCTCCGCGTTCGGAGCAGGGCTCAGTCCCCGTGTGCCCCCAGTCAGTACATACGTGATGAGCCTGTGGTCGCTCGTGGAGGCATTCGCGTGAACGCGCCAGTTGGTGATGGGCAATCCCCCTTTGGTCAAGGTGACGTCCACATTTGACTCGCCGTTCGGTGAGGAAAAGGTCGATGGTTGGCCCTCGGTGTTGTGGATAGTAAGTCCTCGGCTGTATATAAAGTCTTCCATTTCCTCGCGACGGCTAGTAACTTCGTGCCCTTTGCCAGTGTAGTGCCGCGGCATGGAGTGCCAGAGCGGCGAGTGGGCGTTGACGTCTGCGGCTATTAGTAACTTGTGGCCTCGTAGCGCGTCCACCACGGTGTTCAGATGCTCAATGTGAGGCCCTATGTCTTGCGAGTACTGGAAGTATGCACTGACAAGATACAGCGGCGCTGTGTTTGCCAAGGTAAGGTGGCACACGGTGCAGTGAGGGTTCGATAGGTGGTGTAACACGGAGCACGGGATGTCGAGCCGCGCCAGGTAGATCGCCGTCTTGCTAGCCGTGCCCGCTGGTAGTATCAGGTGTCCTGAGAGTTCATCTACGTTCGCGTACGGCTCTTGCAGCAGTACCACGTCCACGTTGAGCTCTCTCGCGATGGCAGGGAGCTCGAACGTACTGAGGGCAGAGCCTTGGGCGTTGAGTTGTGCTAAGTTAATGTTGTTATCCATAGTACGTCCTCTTGAGCTCCCTGTCTTCAGCGTACTTGCGGGCAGGGCAGTCTCGCGAGTTTGTTTCGTGCTCGCTTGCGTCCTTGCGGCCGAACTTTTTGCATGTCGCGCAGCATGTGGTTGTTGCCTGGCATTCCGCAGCTTTGTGACCATCGTCACCGCACTTCCCACATGTCATTCCCTGGGCCTTGCAGTACTTTTCAGGGTGCCCGTACTGCTGGCATCTCCTGCAGCATGTCACCCCCACGTAGTCGTTAATTTCGACTACGTCCCAGCCGATGTACACTCGCCCGAGATCGACGAGCCGCTTCCTGAGTGCCGGGGCAGCTTGGCAGACCCACATGCACTTATTGTTATGCCTGGTTCTCCGGAAGAGCGGGCGTAATTGCGTCGCGATATTCTCGCTGGTGATGCTAGAGTCGCCGACAAAGTTCTGTTCTAGCATGCTCTTGACGAGCTCCTCAATATTTACACCATTTTCGGCGCCAACGAGAGCGATTTGGGGGTGACGATCCTTGGGCTCCGTGACACGTAGGGTAGGCGGCATGGCCTTCTTCAGGGCTTCTGCTGCTTGCTGCGACCCCGTTTGGATTACAACGCCGCTGTTTCCACATGGCCGCATCCCGTGTATCTGTACACCAAGTAGTCCAGGCTTGATGGCTGATTTCAAGACTTCCCTGGTGTCGTTGGTGGTCTTGAGAGTCTCCCGCTGGTCCTCGGCGGGGTATACTGCTACTACTGGTCCGGGGCGTGGTGGGATTGGCTTCGGCTCCGCATGCTTGTTCCCTAGCTTGAGCATATTCGCGAACGTTGGTTGAGGGGCGGAGTATGTTGGTGGTGTACTTGTCCTCGCTGGTGGTTGGGCTGCAAGGGTCGCCTCTAAGACCGCAGCTTTCTTCTCTGCAGTCGCCAGCCTCACCGACAGCTGCATCATGATGGCCAGGAGTCTTTCGGTGTTGGCCCCGATGTTGCCAACTTCCTCTTTGTTGAGGCGGCTAGCCTTCCCGCAAACCGCCTCCATTACGCCTCTGGTGTAGTTTGTGGCCATGCCTAGCAGCTTCTCGGTGGGGGTGTGCATCAGCGGGTCCACATCATCGTCCGTGTCGGTCGTCGGTAGAGGCTCCAGGTTGCTTGCAGCGTTGGTAGTTGTCATCGGCGTCGGGCGTGGCGTGTGCGTCAAAATGCCCCCAATCGGCGGGGGAATGGCGTCGTATTTCTTCCGCACTTGCGCAGCGCGACGCTTAACCTCCTCCTGAACTTCTTCAGGAGAGGTCAGAAGGCGCTTGGAACCCTGCACATCGATCGCCATGGGTACTACGCCAGTGCTGCGTTCCTGCTGTGCCGCGCCTGCTACCATGTTGATCTTTGAAGCGGCCGCCGCAGGTACGCTAAATCCCTGCGGTGGTGTGCGGCTGATCGACGAGCGGCCTGAGGTGAATTCAGCCATTAATCGGCGATCCTCCTCCAGCCTCTCTAGCTGTTGACGTTCCTCCTCCAGGCGTTTGGCAGCTTCCACCAGACTCTGGCGTCTGACTTCTAGTCGAGCCTCGTCCTCGTCCGCCATACTGGCGGGCAGCTGGCGTTAGTTCGCCAGGCACGTTACAAAATAATGCACTCACGGACACAATAACTTAAGAGTCACACGAGTTTATTGGTATAAAAATTAAAATGTGGGTGCACTGTTGTCCTTATGTATCTAAACACTAAATGATAAATACACCTAAACTAAAACTAAACTAAAAACTAACACAATAAAAAAAAAAAAAATAAAAATAAAAAAAAAAAATTTAGCGAGCCGTCGAATGTCAACGCTGCGCGTGGCTATTACGGCGCTCAATCTTAGCGCGCGCAGCGCGCGCAAGGTTAGCGCGCGAGGTGCGCACACACACGGCAGGCAGGAACCGCCGAGTTAGCCACCACTTCTCACCACTACACAATTAATTGGGATGTTAAATTAATCAAGTAGATTAATTTAATAAGGCGTCTATATCGCGAGTGTCACTGTCACAAAATACTAAACACTAAATCTAAAACTAAACTACACTAACTGTCAGTTGCCGAAACGTCAACGTCGGGAAATATCACTGTCACTATTGAATTGCTAATTTAGCTCTAGGTAAGCGTCTATGTCGCAAAACGTCACTGTCGCTATACGTCAAATCTCACACTCGGGTGAAGGAAACGTCACAGTCGCACTGTCACTTCACACACAAGGTTTGGTTTCTCGCTCTTCGTGGTACGAAAACCGTGATGGCCGCCGTGGCTAGAACATAAATGTACTAGCCAGAACGAGAGGGACCAAGTTTGAGGCAAACACTGATTTGACAATTAAAATAAATTATTTAATTTAATACAAGAAAATAAAATTAAAAGCGGCGTGGAGCTCCGCAAACACGTCTACCTCAGCCGGCGGTTTTTACGACAGTAGTGCGGCCCCAGAATGGGGAGAACGCACGGGACAATAATTTGTCAGACAACGCTGGTGCGCGTCCTTAGGGGCGCGTATCCAGCCGGTCTAACGCATTTCGGTCCATATAGCCGTAAGGCTGGTGGGACCATGGGTGGAGGAGGGTGTCCCTATCTAAAGTCCTACTCTCGTAGCGACGCCCCGGGCACACCCAGGGCGTCACTCCGTCGCGGAAGGCATCAGCGGGCGGCGGAAAACCCCCTCCACCGCCCGCGGCCTCGCTTAGGGCGGCATTAGGCTCGCGGCGTACGCGCGCCTTCGCCGCCCAGCTCGCCGGCGGCGGAGCGGATCAGCCAGGAGTGAGTCCTCCCTGATCCGCTCCGCCGCCTCCTTCTGCGAGATGACGCACTCACAGAAGGATGCGACCGCATCCCACGACCTCGCGCTGCCCATGGCCGCAACCACAGCCGGCAGCGAGAGGTCGCTTCCTATGACCGCGGTGAGTTCCCGGCGCTGCACCTCCCAAGCAGGACACTGCTCGAGAGTGTGCTGCGCCGAGTCCTCATCGCAGTCGCAGTGGTGGCACATGGGGCTCGCCTCCCTCTTCAGCCTGTGCAGGTACTTCCCGAAGCAACCATGCCCGGTCAATACCTGCACTAGCCTGAAGGAGAGAGTCCCATGCTGCCGCCCTGCCCACTCCTCGAGAATCGGCCGGAGCGCCTCCACGGTCCGAAAACCAGCCCGTGGAGCCCCCAGCCGATTCCCCCACCGGACCATCAGCGTCCGGTGGGCCTCCTCCCGCCAAGCTCGCAGCTGCTCGGGCATGGGGACAGAACCCTCGGCTCGAGCAGCCGCGCCTCGCTTGTACACTTCGGCGAGCACTTCCGCATCCAAATCCCACGGGGGTGTTCCGGCCAACGCACACGCTGCGTCGGTCGACACCGTGCGGTATCCACGAATGGCCCTGACCGCCAGGACGCGCTGCGGTCTCCATAGCCGCGCCCTGTTCCCGGCGGACAAGGCCTCCGCCCACATGGGTGCGCCGTACAGTGCCATTGACCGTACCACCCCCGCGTAAAGCCGTCGGCTGGCGACGCTGGCGCCGCCCACGTTCGGCAAAAGCCGACCGAGAGCGGCAGCCACGCCTTCCAGCTTGGGCACCAAAATGCGGAAGTGCTCGTCGAAGCTCCACCGCCTGTCTATCACTAGGCCCAGGTATTTAATCTGGGCCTCGATCCGTACGAGGACCGAGCCGACGGTAATCGAGGCGCCAGCAGGTGGCCCGCGACGAGGCCCGTGAAAAACCACGGCCTCAGTCTTGGCAGGGGCCACCCTAAGCCCCAGCGCCTCGATGCGCCCGACCACTTGGGACACACCCACTGTGGCCAGGCGCGCCGCCTCCTTGAAGTTTCGCCCCCGGGCCGTGACGAGCGTGTCATCCGCATAGCAGATGACGTCTAGGCCCGGGGGGAAAGCTCCACGCAGCACCCAGTCGTAACCGATGTTCCACAGGAGCGGTCCTAGGACCGAACCCTGTGGGACACCGCACGACACGGGCCTGCGGAGCAAAGCTCCGTCTCGGTCCTCGTACAGAACCCCCCTGCCTTCGAGATAGTCGGCCACCAGCCGCATCAGGTAAACCGGCACTCCATGGTACCGGAGTGCCTCGCTGACGCAGCTGAATGGCAGAGTCCCGAAGGCGTTGGCGATATCCAGCGATACCGCCAACAACACCCCTCCGCCGATGACGGCCGCCTCCGCAGCAGCCCTCAGACGCAGGATAGCCCCAATCGTGGAACGTCCAGCACGGAAACCGTACTGGGCATCCGACAGACCGGGGCCAACCTCTTCGAGATGCCGGACGATACGGGCAGCAATCACTCTTTCGAGCAGCTTTCCCGCCTCGTCCAGCAACACGATAGGCCTGTAGGCCGCCACGGTGTCGGGCGGCCGTCCCGGCTTCGGGAGGAGAACCAGCTTCCCCGCCTTCCAGCAGTCAGGGAACCGTCCGGACGCCAGGCACACGTCGAACAGTTCCCTGAGGCGATCCCCCATGTGGTCGAGGACCAGGGCCAACACCCGTCCGGGTACCCCGTCGGGCCCGGGGGCGGTGTTCTTGGAACGCATCCGAAGAACAGCCGCCCCTACTTCCGCGTCCGTGACGGGCGGTGCACTGAGGTCGGCCTCCCGGTCGTCGGTCTCTGCGACCATTGCCGGGGGCGTGTGCTCCGCCCGTTGCGGGAATAGGCCCTCAACCACCTCTGCGAGGAAGCTGGGTTGGAGAGTCTCCGTAAGGGGGGCGCCCCGCGAGCGCAGCTTGTTCAGCGCAGCTCGATAGGGGCGGCCCCAGGGGTCACGATCGAGACCCTCCAACATCTCCTGCCGCGCCTCCTCCTTGGCACGGCAAATGGCCAGCTTTAGGGCGCACACCTGCTCGATGTACGCCGCGTAAAGCCGGTCCTCCATCTCGACGTCGCGAGGGCGACGTCGCCGGCTGCGGCCGTAGGACCTCCGCGCCGCAAAACAAGCAGCGCGAAGGCAGCAGAGGCTATCTCCGGGAACCACCAGTATACCTCCGTCTTCGGGGACCAACGCTTGGCACGGGGCATGGTCGCATCGCAAACCTGCGTAATCGCATCGCAAATGCGGCCAGCCGCAGCATTGGCTCCCTCGGACGAAGGCGGGGAGGCGAACCAATTCGAAATAATGGCCGCCTCCTCCAGCAGATCCCTGTCCATCCGCCCCACAGCCCACCGCGGAAACGCACCGCGACGCCGAGAGGGAACGTGACCCCTACTGGGGCCCTGGGACCGGGAGAGCTCAAATCGGATATACCGGTGATCCGAGAGCGTTTCAACCTCATCCAGGACACGCCAGTTCCTTACTTGCGCTTCGACGGCAGGGGTAGCGACCGAAAGGTCCACTATCGACCCCCCCTGCCGCCGAACGCACGTGTTGGTGGTGCCTCTGTTAAGGAGGCAGAGGCCCACCGACGCTGCCCACTCTTCGACCGCCTGACCGCGGGCGTCCGTTCTGGGGGACCCCCACGCCAAGGATTTGGCATTGAAGTCCCCCAGAACGAGCACCTGACGAGGTGCTATCCGCCGTATCGAGGTCTCCACTCTATTGAGGAAGACCTCGAATTCCGCCAGACTCCGGTTTGGGGAGAAGTACACGCCGACCAGCGTTACCTCCCCCCAATCAGCAGCAACGAATCCCGAGCCCTTATCTCTGAGAGACAAGGGCGGGGACCGAAGCGCACCGGAGCCGACGATGGCCACGGAGCCGTCCCAGTCACCCACCCAGTTCGGGCGGGGAGGAACGAAGTAGGGCTCCGCGGCCACGGCCACACCTACTGACCACTCCGCCATCGCCTGCAGGAGGAGGTCCTGGGCGGCGGCGCAGTGGTTCAGGTTCGTCTGGAGGAGATTGGAGGCCCCATAGTCCATTACTGAATTTCTGAAACCTCCATCTCTCCTCCTGCGGTCGGCGGCCGAGCACCGGGAGCAGCCGTGGTCGATCGGCCAGCTCCCGGACGCTTAGGCGCGCTGGGGATTGTGCATCCTTCCCGCCCCATCAAGTGGTCGGCGGGCCTATTGCTCGCCGCACATGAGGGACAGTGTGGGGCAGCAGAACATTCCGCCGCCCTGTGCCCCGATTGACCGCAGCGGAAACACAATCCACTGCAGTCTACCGTGCTCGTGCAGTTGGGCTTCAGGTGGCCCCTCGCCATACAACCATAGCACCTCGCGGGTCTCTCCTCAAGGACCTTGATACGGGCCGAGGAAAAGCCCACGAGGAGCCTGCCAGCTTTGGCCAGGAGCTTGGCCGCGGCGACGGGGCACCGAGCCCACACTGCACCCACTCCTCCGGGGCCGGGGCGGACGACACCGACCCTGACGGAGTCGGGGGGGCACTTAGCAGTCGCTATAATGCGCTCCCGCACCTCCTCCGCCGTGACAGAGTCGTCCAGGCCCGAAATGCGCAGCTCCGCACACTTTGTCGGCCTTGCGACCGTGATGCCGGTCCGCCCCGCCACAATCCCTCGCAGCGCGTCGGCCACGAGGTCGGCCTGTTGGTTCCCGTCCTTCCCCGGAAACTCAAGGACGCGGGCCCCTGTCCGTGCTTGTCGCACCTTCCCGCCGACGCCAGGAAGGGCCCCGTCGAGGACGGTCCTCGCTTCTCGGAGGAGGCTCACATATGTGACTCCCTCCGCCTCGGGCGCCACCGTGATAACCACGGCAGCACTCTTCGGCAGAGAGAGTTTGGGCCTCCTCTTACCAGCCTTCTGGGTCGGCGCTCCCTGAGGGGAGGGGTTTTTCCCCTTTTTCTTTTTTCGGCGCTTCTTTCGCCCTCCAGCCGCCTGCCATCCCTCTCCTTCCACGGCCGAAGTGGGTGGAGCAGGAGGAGCGGGGACCGGCGCGGGCACTGAAACCGGAGCATCCGGAGCAGCGGCCGGCGGCCCCTTCCGCCTCCTCCCCCTTTTGCCGGCTGAAGCCTGGGCGGCAGGAGCCGCGGTCGGCACAGGCGGCCCGGGCGCGGCGGGCCCGCCGGCCACCGCCGCAAAGGACTTGGCACCCGCTCCCAGCCGGGGTGGGGGCCCCTTGGCCGGCGCCGGCTGACTCTGCGGGCGTCCGCGTCTGTCGGCCGCCAGCATGTCGCTCACTAATTTGGCCAGTTGGCTCATTTGGGCATCGCTGAATGCGTCGCCCCGAGCCAGCTGGCTACAAGACGCCTCCTGGCCTGCTGGCCGCGTCGCAGGCGGTCTCGCAGCCACCGCCGCAACCGGCGCCGCAACCGGCCTCGCAGCCGGCGCCGCAGGCGGCCTCGCAGCCACCACCGCAGCCGGCGCCGCAACCGACCCCGCAGCCGGCCCCGCAGCCGGCCGCGACGCCGGCAGCGCAGTCGGCGGCTCCACAGCCGGCAGAGAGCCAGCTCGAGCGGCGCCGACCCGGAGATCAGCCCGAAGCTGGGCCAGCTCCTCACGGAGCAGCTGCACCTCACCCTCCAGGCGGGTATTGGCAGCTTCGGAGGCGGTAGAGCGCTCGTAGAGCCGCTCCATCACTCCATTCAGCACGCTGACGGCTGTCTTGAGCCCCTTCACAAAGTCGCCCTTGAGGTTTTGGGACTTCAGGGCGACCTTTGAGACGAGGCTCAAGGAGTCCCACGCCGTCTGCATCAACTCCGCGCCCGATGCAGACTCGACGGTTACGGAGCGGATCCGGTCGGTCAGTTGACCAACCTGCTCCCCCGCGGTCGCCTCACCGTCAGCGCGCGAGCGTCGGTACGCCTCGCTGTTCGAGAACACCGATGACGACGACCCGGCCGGGGTGAGATCACCCGGGGCCGGTGTCGCCGCCATCGGCGTCGCGGGTCGGCATATCGGCGTCAGCGACCGCGTCCTCGACCCAGACCCTCCTCTGGAAGAGGAGCGCACCTTCCGAGGCACCCGTTTGGCGTCCTCGTATATCTCCTCCAGGCATTCTTGGAAGCTGCGTTTCTCGGCACTTCCCGACCTCGCAGCTTTCTCCCCGCTCACCTGGGGCAAGCGGCTCCGAGTACGGGCGCTGGGCCCGTCCTCTAACCGCGTCAGTGACACTCTCGCCTCAGGGGCAATTAGCGCCGGCGCGGCGTTTTGCGACTCCTCGCATACCTCCTTCCTTCTACAACCTCTTTAATTTTATTTATTTTATTATTTATATTATCATCCATTGCTAGTCCCACGAGTGCGGGAGAAATAACCGTCCGCCTGGGCAGAGCTCCCGCGATGCCCAGGTAAGCCTAATACAACTGGGGGTCGGCTGTTCCCCAGAGGTGGCACACATTAGAGCCTGGTCTCCCCACCAGCCACGCATCCTCTCGCCATGCGGCACCAGCTTAGGATTGGGGTGATTTTTTATAGAGGTTTTCTTCCTCGCGATCCAGGCGACCAAGCCAAGATCCTCGGTCCCGACCCAAGTTACAAGACAAGCCCGCAACAAGAGTCAGGATTACGATGTCCGACGCTGGCGCCAGGAGACCTCCTCCTTTTGCCCACCCGACGGCAGTGTGAGTGCACGTCGGGCACGTCCCCGCCTCATCCGACACGTCCTCTGACTAGCAGAGACGCGCGAAGAAGCTCCCCGTGTCGAGTTATTAGCCAACGCAAAAAGAAATCCCCCGAGGGAGAAGTTTTTTTGCGAAGTTACCAGGGTGCACAAAACCCAAAGACTATTGTTCCCCCCCAATCCTCGCGGATTAGTAAGAGACCAACAGCCCCGGATCCTCGTGGAGGTTACTCGACCTAGCACCCCGCACAGACATTCTCCTCCCTTGACCCCGCGGTCACGCAGGGTAGTACTTGAGTCAGTTTGTTTGGAGGCTGTCCTTTTGAACTACATTTTAATTTAATATTTCGTAGAGCGAGGTACTCTTACTGGTCTGAAGTAAAACCGTCGAGTCCTAGGTGGTCGGAACTCGCACCTCAGTTCGTAGAACACAAGACTACCAAACAGTGTTTTACTATTATTCTGGTTATCAACTGCAGAGGTGCCGACGGAGTATTATGATGTCGTTTCAAAACAAAATAATTTTTAAAAAATATACCGACTGCAATAATTTCAGACTTATATGGTTTTCTCATGGGTGCCATTGTCAGAACTGGACCAAATTAAAATGGGACTACACAGGAAGCACCAGATTTCAAATAAAAAAAGAAGCATTAAAATTAAATTGAAAAAGACAAAAAAGTACAGGTGAATTGAGAACCTCCTCCTTTTTTTAAGTCGGTTAAAAAATTGCCTATTTTTTATAGATTAATGATAATTTGGTGAAAAAAATTGTAACTAATATGATATCAAGAAAATGTTAGAACCTAAACGTGGAGTATGTTTTAATTATAACAAAAAACAGTGTTACAAAACTTTTAAAACATAGAATTATATATAAGGCGAAAGTGATAATGAAATAAAAAAGGTGTATATTATGCTACGTCGAGTGTTAACCAATACTAAGAACTTAGAAGATGCGGAAATTCTGAATCTGAATTCAGAAAAACACAGTTTCAATAATTGGGAAAGTATTTTCACCAAAACAATTGAGTAACACAGATATTTATTATATATATAATAGTTATTTATGGTACAAGTGAGAAAAAGTTTATAATTCTGTTGTGAGTGCCAATTTTTAATCTTGAGCTTGTGAAGTTGTCTTAAATTGAATCCCGAGCGTAGCGAGTGATTCTAATAAAGACTACTTCTATATACTTATAACTGGAAATTATTTTTTTCTAACGCGTTACATACAAAACTGTTCACCTCTCCCAGTGAGAAAATATTAAGATTTAAATAAACTCGTACTCGATTGCTTAACCTGGAATAATTCCATGAAATACGACAGTAATACCAATTCAGAATATGTTTTAGGACCTTTTGTAAGTCGCCACTAATTAAATTATGTCATACGCTTTCAAATACCTTTCACGTGATTTTCTGGTAAAAAAGCAAACAGTTGTCGCAACTCTTTTAGAGTTCCACAATATGCGTTCGGAAATGCTTTCCGTAATATTTATTTATAGAGTCTAATATTAATTAAGTACCTGATTTTAATGGAAAACATGAAAACTAAAAGAAAAATTATTTAAAACATGAAAATACTAAATAAGCGTGTATTTTATATAATTTAAAATAATTAAAACGTATAGTTTGTAGTTATTTAATAAAATTGATGTCAATATTTATTACTAACCTACATGGTGGCTGCTGTTTTTTTTTCAGCACATGGGTGCTGAAAAAAAATCCTTCCAATGAATAGTCATTGGAAGGATTTTGTGTTTCGAAATTTGAATCACTTTGCCTCACTAGTGAGTAAAAACGGTTTTTACTCACTGAATTCTGGCAAGAAAACGATCTTTTTCGTGCTGGTGTGGTGAAAAAAATATTTACCAGTTATGTAGAGAAAATACTATAGAATGATCTGGAATCGAGCCTACAATAAACGTAATCTGTGTTTACAGGCCAACAAAATACAATGTAGAAGATTTAAAAAAGTTCTATCTAACTTTTAAAATTTTAAGGCCCGCTTTTCTCATAGTAAAAAGAAATTAAGAATATGTTACGATTTTAATATTAATAGTTACAAAAAGTGTGATCAAAATCGATAAGTCCAACTGTACCAGTTCAAGCTAGATAGTTCGGCGCGAAAAAATTCGGCATAGATGTTACCTCAACGAGCGCTCGCGCGGTACTGAGTGCGAGCAGCCAATGCATCGCAATTTAAAGCAATTTGGCAATTGTAAATACGTTTATCTACACCCATGCTATAAATCCTCTATAAACGTTCTTGAAACAGTTAGCTAATTGCCAACATTAAAACAGCCAGTGTCATAATAACCATTATAACTCCCTAACGGGTGTTATAATGTTGTACTGAAATTCATTATGCAACTCCTTTTTTACTCATCGAACAGCCACATTCTCATGGCATCTTTATGAATTTCAAAAAAAGAACATGTCATGCACGCGCGTTTCACTACCACAGCGCCGTAATTTAAATAAAAACTTATTCGAATTTTTGAATTGACGTCGTATCCCGCCATTTTTGTTCAATAATAGTATTGAAAAAATACTTTTTAATAATTGTACGATCCAAAATGCAAATAATTATTACAATAAATAATTATATTATTACCTATACATAGTTTTTTTGTATTAGATACTCACTAATTAAACTTTCCATGAATTTTCATAGAGTTCTTACAACACTGTACCCTAATACCCTATGGTTTCAGAACATTTATAGAAGATTCATATCATGGGTGTAGATAAAGTCTTGTATTTATTTATTTATTTATTTATTTATAAAACTTCATATACAGCAGTGTATATAGGCGGACTTAATGCCTAGGGCATTCTCTACCAGTCTACCTTCAGGTGGTGCAGAGATAACAAAGTAGGCGAAGTCAAGTACTCGATAGTTCAATGAGATTATAGCAATAAATATTATAATTAGAAACATAAAATATAAATACTAACCATAAATAGATATAATGTGATAAATATACACATAAACATACATAAATACTTAAAACGATACATAAATACAAATTATACCACAGTCTGTTGTGACAATTCTGCCATATTCTTAAGGAATAGTTGGCGAACTTTCATTTTGAATGCATAACGACTCGTAGCCGTCCTGATCTCAAGAGGGAGTGCATTCCAGAGAAGGACTGATTGGACAGGAAAAGATGAATTAACAAATCCAGAAGTATGAGAGGGAACTAGGAGGAGAAGATTATTAGAAGAGCGAAGATCTCTATTGTGATTAGAGCTAAGATATTGAAAGTAAGGAATTAAATAAGATGGTGAAGTAGGTGAAGTCAGGATAGAATATAAAGTGGTAAGGGCACGCAAGTTTCGACGCTGGCGGATCGGCAGCCAGTTCAATTGTGCACGACATGAAGACACATGGTCATATTTCCGAAGGTTGTAAATGAATCGAATGCAGTTATTAAGAAGACGGTCAATTTTGTTTAGGAGATCTGCATTCAGGTCAAAATAGCACACATCTCCATAGTCGACAATAGGAAAAATTAAAGTTTGCACAATCGTTGTCTTGGTGTTGGACGGAAGAAAGTTCTTAAGTCGATAGAGGGCGCGAAGGGTACCTGTAATCTTTTGGCTCATGTTTGTAACTTGGGCACGCCAGTTTAGAGTGGGGTCTATGAAGAGGCCGAGGTCCTTCACCTTAGAAGCTAAGGGTATGACCGAGTTATTAAATACCACCGGAGGTACCATTATTGTTTCCAGTCGACTTATCATTCTCTGGCTGCCCACGATGATGGCTTGGCATTTGTTTGGGTTAACAACTAAGCCAAATCTGTCAGACCAAAGATTAATACGCTCCAAGTCACCATTAACCTTATCTACAGCCAAAGAAATACTGTCAACATGAGCCTGATAGTACAGTTGCAAGTCATCAGCGTAAAGATGATACGAACACTGAAGTTCGTGAGTAATGAGGTTAATAAATATTGAAAATAATAACGGAGAGAGTATACCGCCTTGGGGCACGCCAGCATCCAGACTACTCCAACTTGACGAAGTCTCGTTGATGCAAACTGACTGCTGACGCCCTCGAAGATAATAGAATAGAATAGAATAGAATAGAATAAAATTTATTTCCCAGAATATGGTGGTTTACAGGTGTTGAAGGCGATTATATACAGCATATTCTGCCATTATAGGCGTGCAAATATTAAATAGAGATTACATTTCTAAAAGTCATAGCTTCATTAATTACTAACAAGTTGATAACATACTATAAATTATTCACACTAGCCATTTGAGGCTTTTAAATATTATATTAGGATAACAATTTCAATCAAGTATAACATAAAAAAATAAGAAAGGTACATCAAATTATAACACACATAATTATAGCACTTACTAGCAATTAGTCACAGTACAGAAAGAAAAGGGAGTATAATAATATTAATTCAAATACATTCAAGTTAAACACACATGCAAAATGATTATCATTTTAATTTTATAATTTTAATGTATAATTTACATTATTGCACTCTTCCATTATCATTTAAATATTCATGTACACTGTAGTATATTTTTTCTAGCAGAAAGTTGTATAGTTTGTTATTAAATTTATTAAATGGTAAGTCTCTAATGCTATTTGGAAGGTGGTTATATAACGTAATAGCCATACAATAGGAGTTCCTTTTACACATTTCTAAACTAACTTGTGGTATTTTGATTTTGTTTTTGTGTCTGGTCCGGCTATTCGCCGTGTCGCCTAGTTTTGTGAAAATTTCAGGGTGTTGTTTAACAAACTTACATGTTTCAAAGATATAAATACATGGCAATGGAAGGATTTTATTTAGCTTAAACACCGGTTTGCAACTATCTAGGTAGTCGCAGGCAAACATAGCTCTGATGCATTTTTTTTGAGCTACAAATAATCTATTTATCTCCACCGAATTACCCCATACAACGATACCATAACGAAGCAACGAAGACACATAGGCATGATAGGTTATAATTGCAGTTTTTTCATTGACTATTTCTCTAATTCGTTTTAAGACAAAAACAAAACGATCAATTTTTGCCACAGTTTTCTGTATATGTGGCTTCCAGTTGCAATATTTATCAACTGAAATCCCCAAGAATATACACTCATCGACATTTTTTAACGGATGGTCATTGTAACTAATTTGTAAGGCTGGCGTGTTAGCTCTGTAAGTTTGAAATTGAATGAGGTTGGTTTTATCTATATTAATTTTCAGATTATTATGTTCTAGCCACTTTATGGTGCTATTTATAGTTGTGTTGACCTCTGACTCTAGATCCTGTATGTTTTTACTTTTTATTATTAACGTAGTGTCGTCAGCAAAAAGAATGCACTCATGACTGATTGCATCGGACAAATCGTTGATGTAAAGGAGAAACAATAGCGGTGAGAGCAGTCCTCCCTGAGGAACGCCGAACTTGTTTTCCATATATGAGGATCGGTAGGTCTCTTGTTGGTGTTTGTCAATTTTTAATAACTCAACACATTGGACTCGATTTTCAAGATAGCTTTTGATCCAGTCGTAGGCCGGGCCACGTAATCCGTAGTTGTATATCTTAGACATTAATGTTTTGTGGCAGACCAAATCAAAAGCTTTGGTCATATCGAGAAATAAGCAGGCTATCAACGATTTTTCGTTTATGGCTTCTGTAATAAGTAACTAACTTGAGTAAAAATAACTTGAGAACCATTCCAACGCATCCGAAGAGATCATAAGATGGGAAAGGATGGAAAGGAGGATGTCATGACTGACGGTATTGAAGGCGTTCGAGAAGTCCACCAAGGCCAATACAGTGACCTTAGTATCCTCCATACCCGCCCTAATATCGCCAGTCACCTTGAGAAGCGCGGAAGTGGTACTGTGACCTGGGGCCCTACCCTTGACGCTCGATCGTGTTCGGGATTTGAGATTGGGATCGAGATTCGTACATTTGGCACTCTTGAACGCAACACTAGCGCACGATTAGAATCGAATTAAGTGGATTTTTTTGGAACTAAACGAAATCGACCTAACTCGATCGCATCACTTTTTGGCACTCTTGACGGTATTTTGACATTGACATATCGACTTGGGGATCGAGTTATCGAGCCAAATCTCAAAGTTACAAAAACGCAACTTTTACGGAATCGAGTTCACTTGTTGTGATAGTTTTTAATACTTTACAAAGTGAATAAAGTAAAAATATATATTTTTTTTTTTTTTTTTTTTTTATTGTTTTTAGGAAAGCTTACAGTCTAATAACAAAATGTGAATATTACAGTACATAAATTTAAGAAAAGATTGCTTTTGAAAAGCCTCCACAGATAAACAGACATTTGGTCTTGCCTACAAGAAAAAGAGTTAAAAACAAAAAAAAAAAAAATGAACAATGTAGGGGAATAAAAATTAAATTAGCTAAGTGCCATATGCCCTACCTAAGCCACACTTTAAGAGCCACATGATTCAAAAAACAATGAGTCAGCCAATAGCCGCCTTACAGCCGTCGCAGTGGTACAGAAAAGATCAATGTCTAAGTCACGTGGAATATTATTAAACTCGTGCGTAGCACGTAAAGCAAACGAATTTCGCCTATAGTTGGTTGTTGCAAAAGGTATATCCAGTAATGGTCGTTGACGAAGACCAGTCTGATTTGTTCGTAGAGAAATATTGGCTAGCAATTCAGGACAGTCTATAGTACCATTAGCAATATTGATTAAAAATGAAATATCACTAATATTACGCCTGAGTTCGAGTGGTAGAAAGTGATACCTTTTGCAACGGTGATGGTAATCGTCTGAATATTGCCGAGCCCTGTAATCCAGATAACGTAAGAATTTTTTCTGAACGCCCTCAATGCGAGACCTGTAAGTCTCATATTGAGGGTTCCAGACCTGTGATGCATATTCTTAATGGCTGCGTACGTAGGAACAGTACAATATTTTGACTGGTTTAAGGGACCGGAAACAGGCCGTGGTTCTCAATATAAACCCTAGGGCTTTTGATGCTTTCTTAACTATGGCATCGACGTGTAAGTCGTATGCAAGTTTACTGTCTTGTATTAATCCCAGATCTTTAATATGTTTAACTTTACTAATTGGGTGATTGTTGAGAGAGTAGCCCGATCCTTTAACAGTTTTTCGACGAGTAAAAGTTAAATGAAAACATTTTTCTACATTTAATTGAAGTTTATTTAGATTGCAATATATTTCAAATCTATTAAGATCAGCCTGTAATAAGTGTGTATCAGATATATTTCGAATAGTTTTATGTACTTTCATATCATCAGCGTAGAGGAGAATATTAGAGTTTCTAAAGCAATTGTTTATGTCTGAGATAAATATTATAAATAAAAGGGGTCCTAATATTGAGCCCTGCGGCACGCCTGACGGGACAGGACTCCAGGCAGAGGTGTAACCCTGCAGCATCACAGCCTGTGTACGATTATCTACATATGAGGAGAACCACCTGTATAAATCTCCGTGTATTCCGGCTGATAGGAGCTTCTGTAAGAGTATTTGATGGTCGATACGATCGAAACATTTACTGTAGTCAGTAAATATGACGTCAATTTGCGCCCCCTGCTCCATGCCTTTTGTTATATACTCGTGAGACAATAAAAGATTAGTTGTAGTAGATCGATTTCTGAGAAAGCCATGCTGATCTTCACTAAAACTACATTTAAGGGCAGCATATATTTCAGTGTAAACCAGACGCTCGAGAATTTTGGAGAATAAACATATTTTAGATATAGGCCGATAATTTTGAACATCAGATTTATCACCCTTTTTGAAAATAGGCGTGACCAGAGCAGACTTCCATATGTTAGGGACAATGCCTTCGGCTATCGACCTCTTGAACAAAATACATATGGGCATCACAAGACTATCGGCACAGCTAACAACTATAAATAGTGGCGGTATTAGATCGGGTCCACCAGCTTTAGATAAGTCCAAGGACTTCAAAAGTTTTAAAACAAGATGTTCATTTATTTCAACTGTGCTAACACCCCCTACAGAGTTATCTGAGCAAGGAGAGGAATTCGAAGACGTGGCCTGATTAGCAGATTGAGGCTGCTGAAAGGTGGAGTGAAAGTAGGCGGCAAATAAATCACTGATTTGCTCACCTGTATTCGCTGATATACTGTTATAATTAATTACATTTGGATATGCGTTAGTACTTCGCTTACTTTTAACATATGACCAGAAATTTTTCGGATTATATACTATAGATGATTCAATTTTGCTCATATAATTATCATAACAGGTTTTTTCCATATTTAAAGCTCGTGCACGAAGTAATGAGAAGGAGTTGTAGTCGGACAGATTCCCATACTTTTTGTATTTACGGTGGAATTTATGTTTTTCTTTTAATAATTTAATTAAAGCTGCATTATACCACGGTGGATGAGAGGACTGTTTGAGAGGTTTTACGGGAATGAAGCTATCTCTAAGTTGGTAAAGTTTATTATAAAAATTATGAACCGATTCCTCCAGCGACTCATTGTGCAAAAAATCGTGCCAGTCTACTTGGTCGAGTTCAGATTTAATGGCGTCGTAGTTCGCTCGAGAGTACAGATAACGTGTAGTAATATTGTCACTCAGTAAACTAGCCTCGAAAGAATTTAAGGTGATAATCAAGGGTTTGTGATGAACATCGATTGGTACTACTAGAGGGTTAAGACATTCTG
This sequence comes from Hypena proboscidalis, assembly GCA_905147285.1. Lineage (NCBI taxonomy): Eukaryota > Metazoa > Arthropoda > Insecta > Lepidoptera > Erebidae > Hypena > Hypena proboscidalis. The sequence goes on along the minus strand of CAJHVD010000008.1, from coordinate 49,487 downwards.
TGACACTAATGGATACACTCGAAAATATTAGATCTAGTATCCTATTTAAATTATTCCTCTCTCCGTTGTATTGCGATAGGCATGAGCTCTGTACGGTATCAAAAAAGTTAATAATATGTTGTTTTGTTATGTTATGGGGAATAAGTTCACCCGTGCCATCGTTACACGGCGACCACTGTACATCATTAGCGAAATTAAAATCACCCATAACTAAAAACTTATCTGTTGGATAAGTAAGTGTAAGGTGGTTAAGTTGCTGAGTGAAATTTTGTAATTGGACGCTATATGAGTTCCCTAAGTTCTCGTCACAAAGATAAAGCGCGCAGATATGTAAATTATAACTCGCTTTAGGTTTACGGGTTTTTACCATAAGTGTCACCCAGATATCTTCAGCAGAACTACGCCATTCAGGTCTTTCGAGAACAGTAAGGTCCTTACGCACGGCAATTAAAACCCCACCTCCCCTTTTTTGCATGGTGCGCGAATAATCGCGATCCCGCCTCCAGACGATATACCGACCATCAAATAACTCACTGCTAAAAACACTATCATCCAACCAAGACTCAGTAATCACTATAATACTATATGAGTTCATAGACACAGCACGGAATAAGTCAGTTACCCTCGAACGCACACTACGTGAATTTTGGTAGTAAATGCTAAGTGAAGTCATTTTTAAAGCAAACTATAGTCAATGTATTAGCGTTATAATAATGTGACATTTTAAATATTTTAACCAAAAGCATCAACACGTTAGATTTACGGCATAAATAACAGATATAAACACATATAAAATAGAAATATAAATTGGAAGCGTAGGTAGTGTAAAATAATTTAGCAAACTTGACAGGGCACGGCAATACACTGTGATCACAAGAATATAACTTCGAATTCATATAATGAAAAGAAACAAAAGGCATTAACAGGTAACAAGATAAGAGCGGCGAGTTACTAATTGTCATAAGAGACGTTATGATGGACGGTAAATACGGCTGTAACAAGTATGAAATAAAGTTGAAAATCCATTGATGTGCAATATCAGTATGAGTAATAAGTTTTAATGACTTACATTGATGCACCGTGTTGAGACACTGCGACAACCGGAAAACGAGACTAGCACAACTTAATGAGTGGTTCTCAAACTGTGGCGTTAGGAATACAATTATTACGATGTTTTGATTTAATATAATGGACATGAATATGGTGTATTTAAAAAAGTAATAAAGGCGTTTAGTATTTTTTGAATTCAAATTATTTTCGAAAGGTCCTTTTCTGATTTCACAATTATTATCGGCGAGGCATCCACTTTTCTTGTATGGATTTTTGAATGCTTGACCCAGACATACTGGAAATTCGATTCGGATGCAGTTTTCTTCACCTTGGACAGCAATAATTTGTTTTTGACGGTCAGGTGATCGTTCACAAAGATTTTCTGGTTTCCAGTTAACCCAATTAGTCCAGTTGTTAGAGGAGTGGTTTTAAAACCGTAATGGCACGTTTAGCACTTATAAACGATATACTGGATAGTAGCCATGTATTTGATGTAAGGTAAAGGCGAAGTTTAAGAAGAATTGCGCGTTACACCGGCATCGCATTCGCCATGAGTGACACCGAAGTGACAGTTTCTGAAGAAAATTATCACGATTTGTAGCCCTTAATGCATCAGCCTACTCGTCGCAGATATATTACAACTAAATATAAGGTGTGTATTTATCATATCACTTGTTAACGGTGAAGGAAAAACATTGTGAGGAAACTTGTTTGCCTGAGAGTGCCTAAAAAGTGCTCAAGTGAGTGTGAAGTCAACCAATCCGCACTTGGCCAGCATAGTGGATTATGGCCTAACCCTTCTCATCATGAGAAGAAGCCCAAGCTCAGTAGTGAAACATGTATTAGAAACAGGCCTACTATTATTTATATAAATATAAGGTTTGATTAACACTTTGTCACTGTAGTATCACGTAAATGCATTTAGAATATAATTTTAATAAGTGTTTTGATTTTAGATTTTAGTGGCACTATCATTTTAGGCCACAGGCGTATCAGCGCCTAGTAGGTGGGACTCAAGGTACTATGATGTCCTAACAATCTGTCTCTAGAGCATTAACGCAAGTGACAGAAGCTTTTAATAGTAATACTATTCTGCGGAAGTGGCTGAAGTTCCCAGAAATATGTCAGAAGCGAGGTTTGATTATAAGAAGGAATTTATTTTCTGAATACATTATTATAATTGTTCAATTATATTTGCTATAACCTAAGTTATTCATAATAGAGTCTTAAATGAGCCAAATAAAATATTTGTTTCAGATTTTATGAAAAGTTTACAATTCCAGCAGTTGCAGGGTGTATAGATGGCACTCATGTGGCAATTATAAGACCATCACTGAAAGAGGAGAGATATTATAATAGTAAACATAACCATTAAGGAATGTTCTAATAGTAAGTTTTTAAACTTACATTCTATCTTTCTAAATGATTTGCAATCAACATATAAGTGTAGGCACTGAATTTTGGCATAATGAAATAACTATAATATCTTTATTTCTTTTGTAGATTTGTGATGCAGATAAAAATATATTAAGTGTTGACTCCTCTTTGGGGGTGCTTCACATGACAGCTTATGCATGTGGAACCAACACCCTGTTAATGAACATCTTTTAAATTTGATGAATGCTGGCAAAGGAGTATTTTGACTAGGTATTTTAATGTTTAATTTACAGTTTTTTTTCAACTTTTTAAGTCTATTTTTTTAATCTAGTGGTAAAGCATATAAAATGAAAACATCATAATCATTATCTCTTTGCCAGGTTATTCTGGATACTCTCAAAGGAAATATATGATGACCCCATACAACATGCCCCTCCGGACTTACCCGAAGCAAATTATAGCAAGCTGCATCAAAATGCAACAGTTGAATGTACAATAGGAATCTTAAAGAACAGATGGAGATGTATTTTCAGTCATAGAGTCCTGCACTATCATCCAGAGAAAGCATCTCTAATAATCAATGCTTGTTGTGTTTTACACAACATGCAACCAAGCACCAAAAGTGGGTCAGAACCACATTGAGGACTGTCGCAGTACTGACAGAGGACCAATTTGTATGCCTGCCAGATGATTGTGGGGTGGCTCCTGATACTCCTGTACTTAATAAATATCCAATACCATATATGACATACCTTTTATTTGCATAATATGAACATCTAATCTGAGATCTCCATGTTGTTGGGCTCAGGTATATATTATAACTGAGTACAACATAGGCATTCCTAATATTACATATATATCATAAAAAAGTAAAAAATTATTAAGAAAATAATTTTACTATCACTTGAGATAAAACTTGCAAAGACTTCATTTAGTAGTAATGATAGCATAGTTGGTTTGTAATGAACTTTGCAATATAATGTGTTAAACCATATTAGTTCATATATTTTGGTATTAAGGCACATATTATTTTCATTTCTTTAAAAGCTAGTTTATTATAATAAAATGTATAGAATATTATTTCAGTAACAAAATAAAAGAATGTAATTACTAAATATTTTATTTTGGATACTAAATTAATAACAAATAAAAGATATATAATGCATTAACAACCTTCAGACCGTTTGTTTGACTTGAGATATCTGCTTTGCTATTCTAAACTGGACACTAATACAATAGACCTTAGAATAGCATGGCTTAGAATACTATTTAATATTTTTTTAATTGTCTGACTATTAATTTTAATAGAATTAAGTAATTATGGTACTAATGAGCCAACAAATAACAAAAATTTTACTACAAGTATTAAAATGATTGGTAATTATTACAATATTATAGCTGGTTATTTTGAAATCTCATATCCCCTATTTAACTTAGGATATGACGCGCTTCTGTACATGTAGGAGTAAATAAAGCTTGATAAACCATTTTGCTTTTAACTTAAAACTCACTGATAGTAATAAAATAATAATATAATACTTATGAGCTTGCATTGAATTAGCAAACACAAATTCGACACTCTCACTTGGAAAGTCAATTCCAATTTGGCGGACTTTTTTGACAGTATATGAAACACAATGACGTTGTCTATTGACCACTCTTACTTCAGTAATATCGTTGAATTACACTTATAGCGTGATACCGCAGATACATACGTACTGTCATAGTATTGTCACATATTGTGTAGTTGACAGCCTTGGCGTTTGACCGCTAGCCGCGATAGAGGACGCGCGTGCGAGGTACGAGCCGTCGCGGCGCGCGCGCATTTGATTCAGTACTCGACGAGACGCGCTAAGCGCTACCACGTTCTCCCGCTCGCGCTCAATGCAATAGTTGTGTTTTGTTAGACTTAATGTTAGTGTGCTAGTCAATAAACGACTTACCAACATAAAAGCAGTGTTTCAGACCACCTAATAGCCTACCCAACGCTATACACTAGTAAATAAATTAATATAAATATGTTTAAAACGTGTTTTGTATTAATTTGGGTTAGCAAGAATATTAAATATTAAATTTTAAATGGATTTCGCCATTTTTTGAAATATTTATGTTTGGTAGTTATTATTTTTAATTATATGGTCACCCCATGACATTTCGTGTTTCTCGATCTTGAACTCGGTTTCAAATCCGATCACAATTTGGTTCAAGAGTACCAACTATATTCGGATTGGGATTGAAACTGGTTCGGATTGGAATTGGATTGGGATTGGGATTGAAGTCAAGGGTAGAGCCCCTGGTCTGAAGCCAGACTGAAGTGGAGTTAAAATATTGTTCACGTGGACGAATTTGGTCAGCTGCTTGTGTACACAGGCCTCCAGTACCTTGGATAAGAAAGGGAGGATGGATATTGGACGAAAATCGGATGGAACTGAAGGATTCGTGGTCTTAGGTAGAGGAATTACACGAGCTTTACGCCACAACGATGGAAAGGAATTAGAGTCAAGGGAGGAATTAATGATGTGGGTGATTGCCGGTAAAAGCTGATCTATGATAGAAATTATCATTCTGCGGCTGATTTCATCACAACCCACAGCATTAGATTTGATGGAGAGGATAATCTTTTTGATCTCTTCAAGTGCGACAGGAGAAAAGTCAAAGCTGTCAATATTAGGACGGGGAAGGTTTGTTAAGTAATTAACAGTGAGGCACTTGGTTTGGTGATTCAGTAAAGAGCTAGTGGTGAAATGGCGATTGATTTCATCCAAATCAAGTGTCCCCTGAAAACTAAGGACCTGACGCTCTTTACCAATACCCAGAGTTCTAAGGAACTTCCAGATATCGGCAGGAGAAGTCGCATTGATGTTACTAAGAATATGTCGGCGTTTAGCGTTACGTATAATCTGATTACACCGATTCCTTGCAGCTTTAAAGAAAACCCAGTGTTCATCGCAACGGTCGCGTTTAAATTTCCTAAAAGCTACGCCGGTCTCTACGCCGCATTGCGATTCGGACACCATCCGTCAGCCAGGGAGCCGGCGGACGCTTGATCTTAATCTTTCTAACCGGAGCATGAACGTCGAATAGGTTGAGTACTGTGTTATTAAATGCACTTACCTTGTCATCCAAGTTTAAGGCTTCAACCATGTTGTCCCAATTCAACTTTGCTGCATCTTCACAAAGCTTATTGGTATCAATGCGACCAAAACACCGAATGTGCAAAACTTTAGGAGAGGATTTGGGTGGTTTAAGAATATAGGAGAGGAAAATAAGGTCGTGATGGGAAAAGCCAGGAGCTGGGTGTTGACCATGTGAAGATATAAGGGACGGAGCAGAGGTGAGGATGAGATCGAGCCAAGTATCCTCCCCGTTTGTGTTGTGGTGAGTAGCTTGAAGGGGCAAAACGTGGAGGCTTGTTGACTCGACAATTTGAAGTAGTTTAGTGGTTCGAGGAGAATGATGAGCAATGGTGGTCGGTATTAAAGTCGCCCATGATGATGGGATGAGAATATTCTGACCCTAAAGATTCCAGTATCGGCTCGTTACTGGAGAAGTAATCAATAGAGGGGGGACAATAAATTACACCGAGAACAATTTTTGTCCCTTTCACGCATACCTCAAGAAATAAATACTCTGCCGAACCTGAGTAGTTGGGAGTGGAAGAAGCAAGAGTTTTATACGGGAAGTTACTGCGTAAATACACAGCAACCCCACCCCCTCTTTTTTCGACTCTATCGTTGCGTATGAGAATGAAGCCAGGGAGAGAGTAAGTTGTTGAAAGAAGGTTAGGTTTGAACCAACTCTCCGAGACCAGAACAGCATGAACATCAGCCACAGAAAATTCCTCTAATAAATCCGTATGGTGGCTAGGCACGCTTTGTGCATTAATATGACACACGTTAAGAGAGAATCGAGAACAATTCTCGAATGTTTGTTGAACAAAACTGCCCAGTGTGCCACCAACAGAACAAAAACTATCGTCATCTGAGCTAGCAGAATCGTATGCAGAATAGAATGATTCATTATCTGAAACCATCAGTAGTATAATATATATAAATAAAATATAATAAAATAAATAAGTGTTATATAAAAAAATATAAAAAATAAATAAGTACATATAATGTATGAAATAACAAAAGCAACGTTTGGCGCAGTTGTTATTGCACTGCACCACCCACTAGCTAACTTGTGTAGAAAAAAAGACTAAAAAAAATTCCACAATGTACAGGTTAAAACATTAACAAAAGACAAAACAATTCCACAAAATAAAATTATACCAAAAAGAAATAAACTGAGAAAAATTAAATAACTAAGAACTTTAAAACTTATACATGTTTGTACGACCAGACTGGAACGCGCACTAACCATAATTATCTATGGCAACATTTTGTTAATGTCAACCATTTGACAGATAGAAGTTCGTGTCAATCTTGTAAATTGTCACTACAATAAGCGCTTGACATTTTCTAACTCACATGATAAAAAAATATGAAAACAAAAAAATAAAAGCTGAGGAGGGTGAAATCAAAATAAATAGTAAACAAAGAGCAAGATAGTGAAAGACAGTGAGACAGAATAGAATAGATAAACAAGATTCACCAACTGCATTTACTTGCGCTGTTTAGAGGTCGCGACCGCCGTGCCCGTGGATTCACTCTTGTCCGACGCTAACTGAGGATGTTTGCGGGTCAGCTCGTCCAATTCTTCCAAGGTGGTGAGCTTGTGACGGCTTCCATCAGCGGTTTTCACCACTATAATGCCATCCTGGGACCAACTTGAACGCATTCCATAAAACGAGCGAGCCTTAGCAAACACCGCCTGACGCTGTTTTGTCAAGTGTTCACGCATTGAGACAGAGGTGCCTTTCAAGCGTGATTTAGCCCGCCACACCGTGGATTTGATGTCAACCCGAGCGAACCGCACCAGGATAGGACGATGGTGCTCCTTGCCAGCAACCCCAAGCCTGTGACAGATGGTGATATCGGTGCCTGTGATGTTCTTCAAGTCCATTTTATGCAATGTATTCAACACAGTAGCAACACAGTCTTCCTTCTGAGCTTCTGGAATCCCCAAAAGTAGAACAGCCTTCCGCCGGTGCCGAGTTTCCATGGAGTCAAGCATGTGGGAGCACTCATTTACCTGCTGCCTCAGCAGTTTCAGCACTGAGAACATAATGTCCCTAAATGCTCTGAACTCCTCAGCAACTTTAGCGACTGTATCCTTAGCAGGCACTCCAGAGTTTAATTGAGCTTCCAGTTCTGTCATCCTCTTGTCAAACCTCTCCTCCAAGTTATCTTGAGCTACTTTGATGTTAGCAGCAAGCTGAGACATGTTGACAGTTTTGTGCTTCACAAAATATAGTGATATAGAGTGCTAATGGGTGGTGTTTTAATTTAAGCGATTTATCCTACATCAACAATACTGCTAATGTAAGTACTAACTATTTATGAATTATTACACAGTAAAAACTATTTTAATTGACTAAATATAGGTTAAAATAATTAAAATTTAGTTTCGTAATTGCAAAGATGTATTGACTTTTTCTTCACCTACCCCCAAAAAAATGTATGCAACTGTTATAATTAGGTATTAAAACACTCATGTGATACTATTATCACACTCGGCTTCGCCTCGTGTGATAAACCCACACTCGTGTTTTAATACCCCTCATTATAGAACAGTTGCATAAATAACTATTATTTAAAGCTTTATAGCTTATTTATTTTTCAAGAAATTATGACTATTTAATTTCTTATGAACTAACGTTTGTTCTAGTATAAATTTTACGTACCAATATTAATGTAGTAAGGAGAAATTCACAGTTAATTCTGAGCGCTTTTTAGTAATTTTATGGTTTAGAATGGGATTTTTATCATAGATATTCTATACATGTTTTAAAATTCTGAGGCCACTATGAACTAAGCCACTATTTAAGCGCTATTATTAAATATTTTTCATTTAATTTGCTTATGTTTAGTAGTACAAACTTCGAGCTCGAAAAAGTGATGTCGTGAATTTTTTGAAAATCTCGCTTAGGAATTTTGCCGTTATATCAATAGATAAGAAAAAAATAAAAAACCGAGGCCACTATAAACTATTTTAATAACTTGTCTTTACCACTACTTAAGTCAAAGTTATTGAGGTCTTACAGTTTCTTAGAAAAATAACGTCAAAGTTGACCATTAAACACAAAAATCACAGTCGAAATGTAATAGGCCTCTTAAGAATAATATTTTAGAAATGCGTACATAGGTGTGTACCTTTAGATTTTTGGTGAACACAAAAATATTATCCTTTTAATATCATTTAACATATTGACATAAAAAAGTTCGAAATTAAAAATGAATATGGTTTTTATCGAGATTGACGATTTGTGCGATTTTTTGCGTAACCTACGTTAAAATTATATTAAGTGTAGTTGTGCACTTGCCACGGATATTACCAAGCAAACTTTACAACATTCATCATAAGTGGGCGATCTCTATAAAATCCGGAACAGTGAGGGTTTCAACGCGGTGCTGGCAGTTCGAGCGGTTTTCATTTCAATGTCAATTGACAAGGAAACATTTCAGTGAATGACGCCCGCCCGCTTGCACTGTGATTAAACTCATAAATGATCATTACAATAAAAGTACCTATAGAATTAATGGCTCCGGCGCAGAAGTTTCACTAGTCGCAAAATGTCCTTTTCTCAGAATGTCTCTTTCGCAGAATGTCCATTTCGCAAAATGTCTATTTCGCAGAATGTCCATGTTCAATTTTTTATATCTTTATATTGCGAGTTAATAACAACTATGTTGGTAATATAATTACTTGAAATCAAGCGATTATGCAAAGAAATCAAAATGTGATTTGAACTATATTTTTTATGTTTTTGCTTACCCATATCGATACAAATAAACACACGTCTAACACGATGTGTGAAAGCTAATTCCTAAAATGATTTATTATTAATGTAAGTCAGAAATAAAAAGGAGACAATATGCGAAAGGGAAATTTTTCGAAGTGGACATTCTGCGAAAGAGACATTCTGAGGAAAGGACATTTTGAGATGGTAAATTCTGCGTCGGAGCCATCGATTTTATATCGATGGTCGGAGCCAAATTAATGATATTGTATGATTTGGACCGGATTGCGACCGTAAAGTAGTGCTGAGGATGACGACAAAGGGGATTGCAAGTGGAAGCAAAGCGAGCGCATGCCGCCCGCACCCCGCGCAATCGTTATTAATCGTCGTCACCTTCTGCAACCTGCGCCGCCTGCGAGAACCGAGTCTTTAGCCGACTTTTTCAATGAGTAGCAAGATTATCGAAAATCTAAGTTTATTTAAAAAAAAGTGCTGTGCCAAGTGGACTGATTGAAGCAATGATGCAGAATTCAGTTGCTTGCAAACACTTCACCAAGACTGGGCGATGGGTCGTCACTTTCCTTGTCCGAAACACTATATTGTTAGACAATGTACGCTATATCTTTAAACTATCATTCATTACTTATATTCAAATGTCCCCCTCTTTACTCAGTGGTATTCGTCTATTTGTTATGAAAAAAGATAAAATATCGTTTGAAAATACTCAACTTACACATATATAAGCTGTTTAAAATTAACGTTTGCTCTAAGTGCGCATAGCTTTTGGTTAAGATATTATTTAATTTTAAAAAAGTACATTTAGATGTTCGAGCCTTCGCTTGAACCACATTGAGATTAGTCTTTTAATATTCGTCATCAATATCTGCTATCCTTGTCTTACTCATTGTGTTTTGCTAGGGTGACAACTATATCTGTCTCTGTCTAGCATAATTTCGCAGTGCTCGGCGGCTCTTCCAATCAGTACGCTTTTGATATTCGTCAAGAAAAGACGCTGATCGTCGTCCCAATAAAATTTTCGGGGTCATGCGATGCAAAAATATTAATTTCAATTCAACAAGTAAGAATAATCGCATTACTTTATACTTCGAAACCACTCGGCACCTCGAGTCCAGTGACGATATTACCCACTCGGCGCCTCAGGGCCCAGTGTCGAATAACGAGTGAGACAACGGTTTAACTCCACACTCACCGTCGCGTCGCCTCGTTACTTCGTAGTCGAGACGACCGTCGCTTCAAAGCGAGCCGACTGTAGCCTCAGAATGAAACGTCTGTCGTCTGTCTGGCGCTTCAGTTCGAGACGACCGTCATCTCAAAGTGAGACGACACTACCCTAATCTTTACTTAGGTGAGCACAATATTGGTTACAGAAATGGCCGAACTCACAACCCTGGGAGACCTAGCTTCAAAGCCTTGTCCGGCGAAAGAAGAATCCTCATTCAAGGCCGTAGTCAATGCCATCGATCGAACCTACCCCGACGGATGGAGAAACTGGGAAATTTTTAACAGCCCCTTTGAAGAGGTATTTGGGGGTAACGAAATTGCCCCGGCGGTTGAAAATAAATTAAGATTCGCTATCCCTACGGCTGAAATAGCGAGAGCTTTCAACCCTACTGCGACCTCTCTGTCTGATCGAGCTTATAGGGCCATAAGAACGGCAATGATTAGGTGGCCACTAGGGAGGGCTCTTATTTACACCCCATACAGCATTGCGGAGAAAATTCATCGACCATCCTATAACGAATTTATGGACGTAGCTTTAAAACCAATGCTGAAAAGGCGAGCAGATGTTTTCTCGGACACCAACAGCGAGTCAGGTGGAAAGAAGAAGAAAAAAGACGCAAGCCCTCCTAGCTCACCCTCATGTTCGGCGCCAACCCAGGCAAGCAATGATAACATCATAGCTACGGTCCTCAATCAACAGATGCTCCTGTTCGACCGCATGATTAAGATGCAAGCGGAACAAAATACAAATATAAAATTGCTGCTCTCTCAAAATTACTCAACGGTAGAACAGGAACCAGCGCCAAATCACAGCGATGATGAGGATGAAAATGAACTGAACCGTTTTTTTGTTCTGTTCCAGACAGTACAACCTCCGAGGAATGTCCAGTAGAAGCCAGACCCACCTCTGTAACAAAATGTAAAAGCTCTCGGGACCTCAAGCTACGCGAGCAAATAGCAAGAGCTCAAAGAGAACTGGCTGAACTACAAAACGCCAAAAGCGACACAGAAGCCGAATTTGACTGCACTCTGACGACCGTCGTAAAAAAGGGTAAGATTGCTAAAGCAAATGAGGAGGCCCTGGCACATAATATTAAATGCCAAAAATTTTGGGATCCAGAATGGCGCTCGATCAGATACGCTAAAACGCAAGACCTGTTTCAAGCCTCCCCGGGTTTCTGTGCCTTAAAACCCAACAATTTGCTGGCAGGTATCACACCAAATTGGAAATCTAACAGTATTTTAGAAAGATTTGACCTAGCTTGCGGAGCGATGATAAACGGGCTTATACAAAACAGACTAATATTTCAAGAACTGCTCAATAGTCTGCCTAAAGAGATAAAAAAGAAAGTGGGAAATGATTTCATAGCGGCGGACTCTAAATTCCGTAAGAATTCAGACGCTCTCTTACAGTATGTTTGTGAGCGCCGACAGGAGGTTATACAGGAACGCAGAGCGATTTACAAACCGCCTAACAAAGCTTTCCGAAATATCTTACATGATATCCCACCATCGGCAACCCATTTGTTTGAGGAAAAGGCTTTCTCCGAAGCGGTAAAGGATAAGGGGGGCATTCACAATTTTTTTCCATCGAACAAGAAAAATACGTACCATCAAAACCATCTGGGTCACACCACCACCAACAAAGGAACAACAACCGCGAAACCAAACGACCTGCCCGAAACTTCGGTCACGCACCACCGACTCACCCCTTTCAGGGAAAATGGAGAGAAGATAGGACTGACCGATCCAAAAAATTTTCGGGTCAGCCCTCCAATTTGGGGAAGAAGTGGGGAGAAGGGAAAAAATGACTTTTTCGTGGCACCCGAAAGCATAATCAAAATAATAAATGGCTACAGAATTCCCTTCAAAAAGACTCCACCACTAACAAAATTCACGGAAACAAACATTTTAAAATTTCAAACCAGATGTTCTCCCGAAATGTCGACAGAAATAAAAAATCAAAAGAAAAGTAATAGAAGCAACCAACCAAGAAACTGGATACCTGTCGCCAATGTTTCTTCGAAAGAAACCAAATGGAGAGAATCGACCGATTTTCAACCTCAAAAGTTTAAACAGTTATGTTTTAACACCTCCATTTCATCTAATAAATCAACAACAGATACCTTTTTTTTTTTTTTTTTTTTTTTTTTTTTTTTTTTTTTTTTTTTTTTTTTTTTTTTTTTTTTACGTGGGGAAATGGCAGATCGGGGAACAGGCTGTCATAACTTACCCGACCTTATTGCCCGATTTCGGCTTGACGTTCTAAACCGACACATCCTGTATATTATAGATACTTATTTTAAAAATGAAGGTGCCTGGTCAAAATAATACTTACATAATATAGGTTTACAATGTCAAGAGATTCGATTTCAATTAATTAATTTAAAACTACAATATTTACTACTATTATTCAATTATTATTAACATTATGAGGCAAGTTAAAGCCCTATTTTAACATGATTTCACAATGTATTTTATCGTCTAAAAATATTTTCTCTACTATTAGGCCAGGCAAAATTTAAATTCTATTTCACTGAAAATAAGCACCTATTTATAAAAGTTAGAGGCTTTATAACTACACCTAATTTTCAATCAGTTAATGTTTACATAAATTCTAAGAAAATAAATTTCAACAATAAACTAGGAACTTTAAAACATAATTAAACGTACTTATATAGTAACATTATTCCAACTGTCATAAAATGCACTTCATTTGATAACTTTGATCATCAGGTGGACTACACGTTCGTTGGCTGTGGGCGAACGAATACGACGAAAGACCGCGAAAACGTCCTGTTTCACTCATTCCAACCTCTTATCTTTTCATCCGTTCCATTCTGGTGCTGTGCTAATAATAACAATTTCTATAAAAAAATACTTTTCATGTGTTGTAAAATGTGCTGAATAGGCTACCAGAAACTTATCCAGAACTGGTGAACCTGACTCTAAAGATTGCTTTTATAATGTTACAGACAAATCACCATCGGGTTCGTTACTTAGAAATGGAGACGGGAATCATCAGACAACCTTATAACGGATATATAATGAGTTTTACATGGACAATCAACCGGCTGATAAAGGACTAAACTATTGTAAGTGACTTTATTATAAGCGATCATAAATTCAGTTGTAATTTCTAAGTACTAAATAACTGTGAAAGGGCTTGGGAATGTTAATGTTTGAAAGATTAGAGAGATAGGTACATATATTTATATAATATTAAAGTTGAAAAAATTAAGAATCCAGCAGGACTCGAACCTGCACCCCCTGGGTATACGCCCCAAGTGCTTTGCCAATTCAGCTATGGATTCGTATGCTGCCGGACTCAAAATTTCTCAACTCTTTTGTGCCAGCCGAAGCTAGACGAACCATTACTTGGTTCGTCGTTGCTGGATTCTTAATTTTTTCAACTTTAATATTTTATAAATACAAAAAGGCATAGCAAAGCTAAAATTTGCTTTAAATATTACAAGATACATATATATTTATAATGTCAAAAGCGTTCAACCAATGACAACTTGAATTTTAACTAGACAGTTATGTAAAGGCTTAGAAGCTAATTGGTTTAAGCGACATTGTAGAATTCAGATAAAGTGTGCCTTAGTATCATTTTTTAACAATTGTACAATGTCGCTTAAGCCTTCAGATGAATGTCCTAAATCGAACATAACAAATATCTTTTCTATTCTATTCTATATTTTTGCTTTAAAGATTAAGAGATAAACGTTTGTTCCTCGATGTCAATGCAAAAGTTAGTGTTTATGGATGAATGACATGGATTCTATGAAAAGTGCTTGTGCGGTATAAGTACATTTTGACGTAGTGCCTACGTTTTGGTAACGATTTGACAGGTTTTATGGCGGCCCTATGCTTTAAGTCAAATTTTTTTGCTTAAGCCAAATATCTCTTGTTTATTTTTTTTCTGAAATATAAAAAATAACAAATTCACCTTATTTAAAAATCAAACAATACTTAATGATATTTGTTAAATCTGTTTATTATAATGTGATATGCTTTAAAGAGTAGACCGTGTCTATTATTGTGTGATTATAAAAGGTTATTATTCAAATGAAAAAAATATATGTTAGATAAATTAACTAAAATGTTAAGGTCAAGTTATGTATAGCGAAAAATTGTAGATGACAGTACTAAATTATACTTGCTAAAAAGAGATAGAGTGTATTTTTTTTTAATAGATACATTAACTATTATGTAGATAAATAACATACCTTCACATTTATTTTGCCTTTGTTGAAATGCTTGTTAGGTTTTCAAAGTTATCAAATGAAGTGCATTTTATGACAGTTGGAATAATGTTACTATATAAGTACGTTTAATTATGTTTTAAAGTTCCTAGTTTATTGTTGAAATTTATTTTCTTAGAATTTATGTAAACATTAACTGATTGAAAATTAGGTGTAGTTATAAAGCCTCTAACTTTTATAAATAGGTGCTTATTGTCAGTGAAATAGAATTTAAATTTTGCCTGGCCTAATAGTAGAGAAAATATTTTTAGACGATAAAATACATTGTGAAATCATGTTAAAATAGGGCTTTAACTTGCCTCATAATGTTAATAATAATTGAATAATAGTAGTAAATATTGTAGTTTTAAATTAATTAATTGAAATCGAATAATATGGGTCGGTTTTTTTTATTTATCTTCAGAACGTGTGTGTAATATAATGCGTAGTGATATCACGTTTCTGTGTTTGTCTAAATCGCATACCTTGTGTTAGAAGATAAAATACAATCATATGACAGACCTTATAGATATTACAATACATTTATTCTGCAGCTCGTTAATATCCACAAAATAATGCAAATATATGTTTGGTGGAGAGATCAGGCCCTGAAATTACTGGCACATTAGGCATAACACCGTAGTCCTCAGCTGCAGCTACGCATCTATAATCTGCTTTTGAGGATTGTTGATGTCCATGGGCTGTACTCCACTTACCATCAGGTGGACTACACGTTCGTTGGCTGTGGGCGAACGAATACGACGAAAGACCGCGAAAACGTCCTGTTTCACTCATTCCAACCTCTTATCTTTTCATCCGTTCCATTCTGGTGCTGTGCTAATAATAACAATTTCTATAAAAAATGACTTTTCATGTGTTGTAAAATGTGCTGAATAGGCTACCAGAAACTTATCCAGAACTGGTGAACCTGACTCTAAAGATTGCTTTTATAATGTATAAATATTTTTTAAGTAATCAAAGTATTTGTTTTATTGAACACAATGAAAAATAAACTTAATAATAAATCTTATATGCTAGTAAAGTAATAGTGTGCTTATTTTGATGGTGGAGTTATGTCATTACGCATTGCGTTAGGACATAACTATTCATTGTTTGATTATTAAATCAATGTAAATTAAAAAAGTAAGCATATGTAAATCCGTGAACTTCAATCAGAATAAATATTATTATTCAATGCATGACAAAGACTCGACGATGATGAGAATGAATCATTAAATCTTGTTCCTAACTGTATAAATTGTTCAATTTGACAACTAACATGGCCGAAAAATCTGTTCTCATTTAAAGCGCATAGTAAAAACTATAGGGTGAGGTGTCCAACAATGAACCACCAAAAATTTGTTACTTCATAAGTCGGCTTTATGTGAATGTATCTCAACAAAATTTTGTGTGATCATACCCTGGTTATCAAGCTTTAATTTGGCGTTAAAATTATATTCTAAAATCTAACAAAAAATATGTTTTTTTGATTTCCAAGCAAAACCAAGAAATGGTTAACTGTGTACCAATACCGGTATACAGTGAACCAGCGTTAGGTCTACAATGAACCGGCCGTGTACACAGTGAACCATTAAATTAATTTTATTTAAATAACATATCTGGCTGTAAAGTCATGCAGTATAACGATAGGAAGGTAAATAAAACAATATGTTTATGATGTAAAAAAAATATTTTTACTTTAATTTCTCAAGCCAATGTTATATTTTACTTAACATTCTGTTATAAACGCATACATCAGTCTCGAACATCGTAATTTTAAATAGAAACACACTAGCATATCAATTTTATTGTTATTATTTTGTATCTATTATAACCAGAATACAAATTAACAATTCTGTACCTAAACTCTACCTACATTATAAACTCTAAGAGATCTAGATATCTGCATTGCTTCTTTGGTATGCCCACCTTTCTTCCTTTTCTCGACCTTCGATCGCCCCATTCTAAAAAGAACACTATTTTTTACAAGTTTGAGCAATTACAACAGCTTAGCTAACTGTTTCTGCCAATAAGAGAAAAACAAATAAAATGAAAATGTGGATTCATGCGTGTCCGTATACCCACCAGGGCCCTACGTCTATTCCGATTGAAAGCTAATGCATATCGTTCGTCGTATTCGGTACTTTCCGAAATGTTTAAGTAAAAAAATAGTACCGTAAAGGCTACAGAGAAATCTTGAATTTCTTTCAGCGTATTGCCAGCAGGGCCCTTTTCAGTTTTTAGGGTCAAGACCAATATTACTTATTATCCCGTTTAGCGGTGTTTTAGTACCGTCGAAATACCTTGGTTTTATTTTAAAATAATTATTAATTCATGATGAATATACCTTCAAAACTTTTGTCAAGCCAGCAGGGCCCTTTTTTGTTTGTACACTTTCAGACCAAATAGTTATATTTTTTATTAGCATTTTAATAGTACTTTTCAAATAACTTTACATATAGTTCGAAAAGTTTTTATTTTGGCAGATAATTTGCTTTAAAATGTATATCACGATAGCCATAATATTTTAGCGCTACAGTGCTTGCCACCAATCATGGCAGATCAGCGCCGTGCTTATTTTGATAACTGGCCTTTGGCAAATAGCATGAAGAATAATTTGTCCATTTTATTAATATTTCAGACACTATTGGTCATTAATACTTACTTTCAGTTCTTACTAACCTTTGGCCATGATTTTTGGCGCGGACTCTAGTACTACATTGACAGATGCGACACAGGAGTTATTCCTAGTGCGGGTTTAAAATAAAAAGAAAAAAGGGTGTAGTCATTCACAGCAGTACTACAGTCCGCGTCATTTTTCGTGGCCAACGGCGAGACCGCCGTGGTATAAGTTTTGAAGCAAATTATTTACTAAAATACAAACTTTTCGAACTATATGTAAAGTTATTTGAAAAGTACTATTAAAATGCTAATAAAAAATATAACTATTTGGTCTGAAAGTGTACAAACAAAAAAGGGCCCTGCTGGCTTGACAAAAGTTTTGAAGGTATATTCCTCATGAATTAATAATTATTTTAAAATAAAACCAAGGTATTTCGACGGTACTAAAACACCGCTAAACGGGATAATAAGTAATATTGGTCTTGACCCTAAAAACTGAAAAGGGCCCTGCTGGCAATACGCTGAAAGAAATTCAAGATTTCTCTGTAGCCTTTACGGTACTATTTTTTTACTTAAACATTTCGGAAAGTACCGAATACGACGAACGATATGCATTAGCTTTCAATCGGAATAGACGTAGGGCCCTGGTGGGTATACGGACACGATTCATGCGGTTCATTGTGTACCACGTCTTTGTGGCTCATTGTGAACCAACTTCCATTTTAGAGGTTCTAGGTTATGTAAAAAATAACAGAACAACATGGCGGCAAATTGATATTCGGCAATTATAGCCAAGTAGCCATTCTTCAAAATGAATTAATTTCATGTGTTATAAGTGATAAAAAGCTAGCAATATTAAATAACACAAAACTTACCTTTTTTGTTGTTTTGGTGTCGAAAACTGTTAAACACGTCACCACACGTGCGCTTCTGGCTCGAGCTAACCGTCGACTGGGGAGCGCGGGGGGGGACTATATTGGAGCGTATTTTTGCCAATAGCACGGTTGGTCAACGCCGCAAATTCAAAATACAGCGTTGGCTCAATGTGTACTACTGGCTCATTGTTGGACACCTCACCCTACATTAAATCAGAGCTTTTAATATCCTATGATAAGACTATCTTGTGTTCTTCTATATTAAAAGATTTTACTTAATAAAATACATAGATATAATTTAATGCATTTGTATTACACCTATCTTAAAATCTTTCGCTTGCGAAGTCGTCTTTATTAGAATCACTCGCTACGCTCTTGATTCAATTTAAGACTACTTCGCAAGCTCAAGATTTCAAATTGGCACTCACAACAGAAATATAAAACTTTTCCTCACTTGTACCATAAATAACTATTATATCCTATGTTAGTATGACAATGAGATGTTTAGTGAGCAAATCCCGTCATAGGCAGGTTCACCGAACCTTTGCAACATGTAGTTCGGTGAATCTGCCAACCAAGACTGAATCAACTCGCTCACTCACCATTCTCAGGACTTGGTTCGAGCTCCGCCGCACCCTAGTTATGAATTAACTATTTATTTAACTAAAAAAACAGGTGACTACCAAGTGGGAGAGCATAGGACTGTTACGTCAAAGGTCTCGAGATCGAACCCACGGCACACACCTCTGTCAATAAATCTTCAAGATTCGTCTTTCAGAAGATATGTGTTAATTTATAATATAAATTATCGCTCGCTAACGGTCACGGAAACATCGTGAGGAAACCTGCATGCCTAAGGGTGCCTAACAAATGCTGAAGGATAGTGTGAAGTCTACCGATCCGAGTTTGGCCAGCGTAGTGGACTATGGCCTAACTCTTCTCATCATGAGAAGAGGCCTGAGTCCGGCAATGGGACATGTATTCTTAACAAGGCTGCTATTATTAACTATTTATTACTTACCTTGTGCTGTGCTGTAGTACTATTTGGATTAGGGTTATAATATTATTGACACAAATATTAACAACTAGCTGACCCGTGCCCACTTCGTTGGGCATAATGTTCAAAAATATATATCTTTCATAGTTAGGGCAGCGTTCGTAAGAAACGTTTTCATTAGAATGTTTTTTCGCCGATTCACATAACCTTAATTAATATCTACATGAAACTAACTTAATACCTATAACCTAAATTAATATCTACACGAAACAAACTTAATACCTACCTATAACCTAAATTAATATCTACATGAAACTAACTTAATACCTACCTATAACCTAAATTAATATCTACACAAAACAAACTTAATACCTACCTATAACCTAAATTAATATCTACATGAAACTAACTTAATACCTATAACCTAATTTAATATCTAGGTACATGAAACAAACTTAATGCCTATCTATAACCTAAATTAAATGAAAACTATATAAACATAGAAGATTTTTTTTTTAATGTACCGAAAATAAAATTAATGAATGACGAAAGTGTGTTACGAAAAATTCAATTTTGGGGACGTCTGCTGCGTAAAGAGCCGCGCGGGTACCTACCTCTCAGATGTAAAAGGAAGGTCACGCCTCCTTCTTCCGAAGTGAGCACGAACGCGAACCGAAATAAGCCGAAACCATCGCGCGCCGCTGCCGCGCTGCTGTGGCCTTCACGTATAACGATGAGTTTTCTCCGATTCTCTTTACAAAACGGACTACCACGTAAAAACCTTTTAATTTTTCGGTTTTTTATATAGCCTATGACACTCAGCGATAATGTGGCTTTCTATTAGTGAAAGAATTTTTAAAATCGGTGCAGTAGATTCCGAGATTACCCCTGACAATTTAACAAACACACAAACTTTACCTCTTTATAATATTAGTATAGATGATGTCGTACGTTCTGTGCAACAATGACACAAGTTTCCTGAAGTTTTAAGAAGACGTTTGTCATTGTTGCACCTAATGACCTAACATAAGGCACATGTTCCGTGTATATGAACTATCCAGAAATTCTAGAACATAACTTGCCATTAGATGTAAATAAGTACATCTGATACTTTGTGATCGCGATAATGATTCAATTAATTAACACATCTATAACGAACAATATTCTATAATCAGATTCATTACTATAATTAGACGACACAACATATTTTTATTTTCCATTGTTTCATAATCACATATCATTTAGAAGTATACCCAAGCACATTTAAAAATGGAGACAGAAACATCAACGATCGACTTGGTCGCGAAAATTGGAACTTTTTACCCGACTGCGTCAGAAGGAGGGTTATGTTTTTCGAGCTTATGTATGTATGTATGTATGTATGTCTATTTCTTTGGCACGCCCTACAGCCCAAACGGCTAGACGGATTTTGACATATGAGGTGTCGTTGAATTCGTCGAAACAGTGATAGTGACATAGGCTATATAAATTTTCAAAATGGCGCCGGCAAATGAAAAAAAAAGGGGGGGGAGGTATGGATTTTCTTTTCATCATAGTAATATGGGTATCAAATAAAAGGCCATGAAAAGACCATTTCAAAAATATATACTTCTCATCACATTTATATTACTGATTAAACACAATTTACCAATTTATATATCGGCACGCTCGCGCGCCCGAAGTGGGTGGAAGTTAGTTTGTATGTTCGCTCACGCTAATCTTGGAAACTGCCGGTCAAATTTGAATAATTGTTTTTGAATTTGATAGTTTAACTCACGATTAAGGCTCATTGATCTCAAAAAGATTTAATTTCTACAAATTAATACATATAAAAATACATGTCGTTTAAAAGAACTAAAAAGAGTGAAATAAAAAATAATTATTAAAAAAACAAAAAACCCGACTGCTTGAAAAAAAGAACTGAAAAGATAAAAACAAGTATAGCATTATCTACATTAAATTCATTAACAACAAATGAAATATGTCAAACTAAATTCTTTATGATGTTGCAGGCGGTGACAAACGAAGTTATAATATAGTAGTAAAAAAGTATTGTTTGTCCCCGCCTGCAACATCATAAAGAATTTAGTTTGACATATTTTATTTGTTGTTAATGAATTTAATGTAGATAATGCTATACTTGTTTTTATCTTTTCAGTTCTTTTTTTTAAGCAGTCGGGTTTTTTGTTTTTTTAATAATTATTTTTTATTTCACTTTTTTTAGTTCTTTTAAACGACATGTATTTTTATATGTATTAATTTGTAGAAATTAAATCTTTTTGAGATCAATGAGCCTTAATCGTGAGTTAAACTATCAAATTCAAAAACAATTATTCAAATTTGACCGGCAGTTTCCAAGATTAGCGTGAGCGAACATACAAACTAACTTCCACCCACTTCGGGCGCGCGAGCGTGCCGATATATAAATTGGTAAATTGTGTTTAATCAGTAATATAAATGTGATGAGAAGTATATATTTTTGAAATGGTCTTTTCATGGCCTTTTATTTGATACCCATATTACTATGATGAAAAGAAAATCCATGCCTCCCCCCCCTTTTTTTTTCATTTGCCGGCGCCATTTTGAAAATATAAATAGCCTATGTCACTATCACTGTTTCGACGAATTCAACGACACCTCATATGTCAAAATCCGTCTAGCCGTTTGGGCTGTAGGGCGTGCCAAAGAAATAGACATACATACATACATACATACATAAGCTCGAAAAACATAACCCTCCTTCTGACGCAGTCGGGTAAAAAGTTCCAATTTTCGCGACCAAGTCGATCGTTGATGTTTCTGTCTCCATTTTTAAATGTGCTTGGGTATACTTCTAAATGATATGTGATTATGAAACAATGGAAAATAAAAATATGTTGTGTCGTCTAATTATAGTAATGAATCTGATTATAGAATATTGTTCGTTATAGATGTGTTAATTAATTGAATCATTATCGCGATCACAAAGTACCAGATGTACTTATTTACATCTAATGGCAAGTTATGTTCTAGAATTTCTGGATAGTTCATATACACGGAACATGTGCCTTATGTTAGGTCATTAGGTGCAACAATGACAAACGTCTTCTTAAAACTTCAGGAAACTTGTGTTATTGTTGCACAGAACGTACGACATCATTGTTAATATTTGTGTCAATAATATTATAACCCTAATCCAAATAGTTCTACAGCACAGCACAAGGTAAGTAATAAATAGTTAATAATAGCAGCCTTGTTAAGAATACATGTCCCATTGCCGGACTCAGGCCTCTTCTCATGATGAGAAGAGTTAGGCCATAGTCCACTACGCTGGCCAAACTCGGATCGGTAGACTTCACACTATCCTTCAGCATTTGTTAGGCACCCTTAGGCATGCAGGTTTCCTCACGATGTTTCCGTGACCGTTAGCGAGCGATAATTTATATTATAAATTAACACATATCTTCTGAAAGACGAATCTTGAAGATTTATTGACAGAGGTGTGTGCCGTGGGTTCGATCTCGAGACCTTTGACGTAACAGTCCTATGCTCTCCCACTTGGTAGTCACCTGTTTTTTTAGTTAAATAAATAGTTAATTCATAACTAGGGTGCGGCGGAGCTCGAACCAAGTCCTGAGAATGGTGAGTGAGCGAGTTGATTCAGTCTTGGTTGGCAGATTCACCGAACTACATGTTGCAAAGGTTCGGTGAACCTGCCTATGACGGGATTTGCTCACTAAACATCTCATTGTCATACTAACATAGGATATAATAGTTATTTATGGTACAAGTGAGGAAAAGTTTTATATTTCTGTTGTGAGTGCCAATTTGAAATCTTGAGCTTGCGAAGTAGTCTTAAATTGAATCAAGAGCGTAGCGAGTGATTCTAATAAAGACGACTTCGCAAGCGAAAGATTTTAAGAGGTCACGAACTGGAAATTATTTTTTTTTCACGCGTTACATACAAAACTTTTCACCTCTTCCAGTGAGAAAATATTAAGATTTAAATAAACTCGTACTCGATTGCTTAACCTGAAATAATTCAGTAAAAACGGTTTTTACTAACTGAATTCTGGCACGCAAACGATCTTTTTCGTGCTCTATGTATCTCCTGGTCTGAAAATAAATTAATTTTATTTATTTTTTTATTATAACTTTATTATTTCCGAGTTCCCCACCGCCATTGAGTCCGGCGGGGCGCACGGACGACGGCTCGGCCATCGTTCAGATCATCGAAGGCGCGGAGGAGTTTGTGCACATCTCGGTCATGGACTACGAGCCTATGCTCACCTTCTCGCATAAAATAACGTGAGTATTGCATAGGCTCATCTTCGTGTACTAGTCATTTACGAAATAGTCCATCAGCGATGCTATGAGGGCAAAGGAGTACCTACTTCTCTGCCTGCCAAACATCTACAAAAGATACAGCTCCGTGCCCACTATGCTTTCATATTTTGGGGTCTATCCTCACCAAGAAACCGGAACACAGTAATGCCATAAAATATTTACTTTTAAAAAGAAAGTTATACTACCCGTGACAAACATTTTCATTATCAAAATGATTTTCAATTGTAACTAAAGTACACATTAAATTCATTAACAACAAATGAAATATGTCAAACTAAATTCTTTATGATGTTGCAGGCGGGGACAAACAATACTTTTTTACTACTATATTATAACTTCGTTTGTCACCGCCTGCAACATCATTATGAATTTAGTTTGACATATTTCATTTGTTGTTAATGAATTTAATGTGTACTTTAGTTACAATTGAAACCTCTTATATTAAGGGTGATTAAGGTAAGTAATCGTTTTCGGTGGCTTGGTATACCCTTACAATTGATTTCGGTGAATTCATTATATCCACTACTAATTGAATTAATATTTTTAAAATATAATACAATTATGTCTTATGTGTATGACAATACAATAAAATAGATAAATATAAAAAAATCGGGTTACTTTTTGAAATTTCTAAGTTTTCACTAATTATTTTGATTTAATTTCGGTGTTTTCGGTGGAAATATGTGCACTGAAATCAATTTTTAAATCACCGAAATCAATCAATAGTTATTTATTTACATTATGCATTTAACGATCTTTTATTTCACTTTCTCGTCACCTGTTTCAGTATTATGACTATGGCAGATTCAAAAGAAGATCGATTGGCAAAAAAAGATTGGCTGAACAACGTCGGAAAGCTCCCATCAAGAGCTTTACGCGCTTAGTGCTTAAAGAGAAAGATAGGCAATTGTATTTTATAAGGAAGAATGAAGGTAAAATAAAGTCTGAGTGTATTAGGTCCTCGCCAACAACGAATTTCTAGAGAGAGAAGAAGAATATCTTCCAACAAACACAACTTGAAAAAAAGGCGCAAAGAGGCATAAAGTGTCTTGAAGAGGATTGAATAATAGCACCAGAAGTACATGACAAAACTGACGATCCTTTGTTGACTCCACGATCACAACCAAAACAATCAAGACTTCTTCAAACTGAAGCTTGTTCCTATTTTGATTTACTACCATCAAGTTCATCGGTCATTTCATCTCCTTTACATCAACGTGTTCCATCTTATCGAGACTTGACAGCACCATTAAGCCCATCTAGTGACACAAGTATTATGTAGAAACCATGTACCAGATCATCAGTTCGCGTGATTGAACAGGAGTTTCCTTCGACTCTAAAGGTTAACAAGAAACTAAATAACAAAGTTATTATACGTAGACTTAAATACCGCATGAACAAAATGTATCAGTTACAGAAAAAGAAGATTGATGAATTAAAGATTGTCAACGAACGACAAAGAAAACAGTTATACCTATAGATTAAGATACCAAAATGCTGAATAAAGAAAATATGAACCTACAATTAAAACTCATAATAAAGATATTATGAAACAACAAAGTGAATCTAAAGCTATAAAAACAACAAAAAGTAATGTGGAAGAGGACATTTAAACTTTTCTTGAAGAAGATGAAAACAGTCGTATGTGTTCTGATAAGAAGGAGTTCATTATCAAGAAAAATGATAAAACAAAGACGCTACTTAAATGATTCTTTAAAAGACTTATATATTAAGCAAACAAATCCCCAAAATAATTATCTCCTATAGCAAAGCCAACGAGACGAGATAAAGAATGTAAACAAACGGACCGTTACTGAGTTACATTGCGATAGCGAGGGATTATTATCTCTGTCCTTATTATTCGTACGCGCAGTTGACGTCAATTGATCGACAACAGCTGGATGTCGTTGTGTGTTTCGTGGTACAGGAAAGCAGTCAGTACCGCAGTTGTCAACATTTGGTCCGCCATTTTGTGATCAAGTTCATTCCTGTTTGGATTGCGTTGGATTGGAAGTGATACATATTTTTTCGTCTCCGTATTTGCTTGGTTTTTTGTTGTTATTATTCCGTTTCTGTTAGTTTTATTTTTGATTTTTGCTGTTATTACTTAGTTTTAATATATTTATGTTATATTTTTTATGTTTTTGACAATATAAGTTCCTTGTCAGTCTTTAATATAATTTATTTCCTTTTCGCCTGGTTTCTTTACCTCAACCCAATCCACAACAATAATAATTTATTCAAATAAAAATGTTTTGAACCCCTGAACATTTGTTTACATTTTTTATCTCGTCTGGTTGGCCTTACTATTTATTATAGGTCTTTGCATCTCTTTTGCATAGCATAGACCAGAACTGACAGTTAATTTTATTCTGTGTGTCAATAATGTCAACTTTCGTATATAAAAAAAGTACTCTGTGATGTCAACTGTCATATTGTTGTTGTAGAAAGAATATTTCTAATAGTGGTAACGAGTGTAAATTAGTTTTATAGTTAGATGTTAATTTCGTTTTTCTATAAATTTTATTATTTGAGTTCTTATCAAGTTTAAACTCATTATTTTCAGCATATTTCTGGATATACTGTTTTTATATTGAGCTTACGGGTAGGTAGGTACCTACCTTATTCTTATTACAATGAATGTTATGAAAAATGAGGGTCAGACGGCAGCAACTGCATGAGCCGTGGAAAACCACATTTTTGGATTTTATATCAAAATATATATTTTAAATAAAAAGAGTTCCTATTTTTGTGATATCGAAATCTTAATTCGCTTGCCGTCTGCAGAATATGTAGGACGAAAAATGCTCGAATGCATCCTTTAACTAATATATTACCTTCAAGAATCAACACTAATCAACAGGTAATCAACAAACCGGTAAGTTGCAAAAATTAATCAGCGAATAAGGTTTATTACACCTTGTTTGCTGTTTAAAGTACTAAATCAGCATTAATTATAGCTAAATACTTCAATTATTAAAGTCTGTATTGTCTGTCTATTAAGTGTGCTCCAGAATCTTAAAAAAAACATTGATTTTATGTTTTATGTTATGTTATCTTGTTATTGCATCTATTTAATAGCTTGAGCATTAAGACATTCCCCTAGTATGATAAAATAATAATTATTTTTAACTTTATCTACCTCATTTATACCCTGTTGATAAATTGATAACATTTTTACAGTTTGTTACGGAAGCCATCAGGCCATTGCTAGCTTGACACATGTCATGTGCTTCGCAAGATTGCAGAACTGCTAACACCTCTGGAAGAATTGTGCCCTTAGTGAGTCTATTGTCCAGCTAATTATGGCTGAGGATTTGGTGAGTCTGTTATATTATTATAAAAAGCAAAATTGTTTTTTTTTTTTTTATACTACGCCCACAGCCAACGAACGCGTAGTCCACCTGATGGTAAGTGGAGTACAGCCCATGGACATCGACAATCCACAAAAACAGATTATAGATGCGTCGCTGCAGCTGAGGACTACGGTGTTATGCCTCAAGTGCCAGTAATTTCAGGGCCTGATCTCACCACCAAACCGGAACACAGTAATGGAAGCACTACTATTTGTATAAATGAAACACCTTTTCTGTGAGACAGAGACTGAATGAAAGATTTATTGTTTCTTAAAACATTCAATAAACATTATATAACTAGATGGCGTTACTAGTATTTTATTTTGATACAACAGCATAGATTATTAACAACACCCCCACTTATCAAAATAATAGGTACCACCTAACATGTAACAAGAAAATTAAAGAATCAAATAGGTAGGTATTACATACTAACTAACATTAACATCTTGTATACCTAACATCTGCATAAAATAATAATGCTTCTTGCTACACAGTCCTTTAGTAAACAAATCTGCTGGCATTTCAGCTGTTTCTAAATATCTTAATTCTACAATTTTATTATTGACACAATCTTTACAAAAATGGTAACGAACATCAATATGTTTTGTTCTCTTATTAAAACTAGCATTTGAGGACATCTTAAGTGCTCCCTGGTTATCATTAAATATTGTTATAGTATATGACTTATTAGTTATTTCTTTTGACAAATTAACTAAATAAATAGCCTCCCTGCAAGCTTCAGTTACACCCATGTACTCTGCCTCTGTGCTTGAGAGGGCAACAGTTCTTTGTTTTTTAGCCTCCCATGAAACTGCACCTCCAGCCAAAACAAAACATAATCCTGTATATGATTTTCTATCTAATACATTGTTTCCCCAATCTGCATCAACATAGCCTAATAGTTCAGAATTACCACATTTATTGTATACTAATCCCATATGTACAGTTTTCTTAAGGTACTTTAATATTCTCTTTGCATATGCCCAAGTTTCATGATTATAGCAATGATTAAATTGGCTAAGAAAACTTACTGAAAATGCTATATCAGGTCTGGTTAAGACTGACAAGTACATAAGTCCACCAATAAGCTGCTGATATGGTAACTGACTATCACAAACTTTATTATTTATTTTAATATTTAACTTAGTCTCTAAAGGAGTATCTGCCACCTTACAATCTAACATATTGAACCTATTTAACAACTGGTTAACATAATTCTCCTGACTCAATGTGACAGAACCTTTATTTTTATCAATGTTAACTGTCATTCCTAGACAATTCTTAACTAGTCCTAAATCTTTTATTTTAAAATTAGAAGCTAACATATTTTTCAAGTTATGACATTCAATATCATCATTAGTAAATACAAAGAAATCATCGACATAAAGAGTAACTATTGTCTTTTTACCATTATTAAACTTAGTGAACAAACAAGGTTCTAATTTAGAACGATTATAACCAATACTAATGAGACAATCATCGACTTTCTTATACCAGGCCTTTGAGGACTGTTTTAGCCCATAAATGGCCTTATTTAACTTTAATACTTTATTCTTATTAGAATCTAATAAACATTCTGGTAATTGCATATAAATGGTTTCCTCTAGGTCCCCATTTAAGAAAGCTGTAGTGACATCAATATGTGTTACATCTAAATCAAGTTTTACAGACAATGCAAACAATAACCGCAAGGTTGAGTGTCTAACCACTGGTGAAAAAGTATCAGTATAGTCCACATTAAACTTCTGCATGTAACCCTTGGCCACCAAACGCGCACGGTAACGAACACTATTCTCGCAGTCCATTTTCTTACGCAATACCCACTTACACTTAACAATAGTCTTATTGTCCTTTGGCATGTCTATCACTTCCCATGCATTATTATCTTCAAAACTCTGAAGTTCTTCCTTTACTGCTAATAACCATTGTTCCTTCTCAGCTCCCTGTAGAGCTTCTTCTAGAGTGAGCCCATTTGCATCATCAAAAACATCTTCCGGTACACAAACTGTTGACATTCCATAACGTTCTGGCTTATTTTTGATTCTGCTAGACTTAGCACGCTGCTCAGGTGAGTCAAAAGCATCTTCATATTCACTTGGAATGTAAGAGTCATCCAATATGTCTTCTACCAATGTGTCTTCATTTAGACTTACTTCTCCTGAACTTGATGTTTCTTTAGTTGAGTCCCCCACTGAACTTGAGCTTTCTCTACTTTCAGTAACTGGTATACTGGCTTCCTGGTTCTTCTCCTCTTCAATAACAATGACATCTCTGCTCGTAGTCACACGCCTTGTTCTAAGATCATAAACCCGGTATCCCTTGATATCATCTGGGTAACCAACAAGTATTTGCTTAGTAGATTTTCTGTCCCATTTCTGGCGCTTCTCTTTAGCTTTGTAAACCATGACACTACTGCCAAAAATACGCAAGTGGCTTATGTCTGGTTTAGACCCATTCCAGATTTCATATGGAGTCTTATCATCCAAAGCAGGCAGCACTGTCCTATTCTGCAAATAGACAGCAGTATTGGTAGCCTCTGCCCAGAACTCTTTACCTAGGTTTGCTTGGAACAACATACATCTGGCCTTCTCTACAACTGTGCGGTTGTTTCGCTCGGACAGGCCGTTCTGTTGAGGTGTATATGGATTGCTTTTCTGGTGAATGATGCCTTCGTTTTTGAGATAGGAGTCAAACTCTTTATTACAATATTCACAACCATTGTCACTTCTTAAAATCTGAATCTTCTTGTTTAATTGATTTTCAACTTTAGCTTTATATTCCTTAAAACATCTGAGAGCATCACTTTTATGTTTTATAAAGTACACAAATATCATGCGACTAAAGTCATCAATAAATAAAATAAAATATCTAGAACCTGCAAGTGACTCATGCTCCATGGGACCACATATATCTGTATGAACAAGTTGAAGTAGTTGTTTGCTTCTTGTACCTACATTCTTAAATGGCAATCGACACTGCTTGCCCTCACAGCAGACTGTGCATGATGTTTTATCGAGGTCAGCTTTGCCTGCCATATTCATTCCTGTGACAGCATTAGACATTTTATTAATGTATCTACTATTAACATGGCCTAGCCTGCGATGCCATGTGTTGCCTGACACAGCCATGTTCCCCACTGCACTATCTGGTACACACAACTTGAACACTCCATTGATGGATACTCCCATGGCCACCAATTCATTGGATTTATTATAGATTTCACATCCATTTTTTGTGAACTGGACACTGTTACCCGTCTTAATTAATTGGCTCACTGACAACAGGTTGGTTGTCAATTCTGGAACACATAAAACGTTTTTCACTGGGATTTCATATTCACACTTATCAGTTTTTGTAATAATTGTCACTTCGCCGGAACACAAGACTTGTAAACGCTCACTGTTAGCTACACAAATATCAGTCATTGCGGTTTTTGTACTATTCTGGATCCACTGTTGATTCGGCGTCATGTGCATGCTCGCACCTGAGTCGATATACCAATCGTTAATGTTGAAAATGTTGCTCAAAAACACCGCACTGAATGCGTTACTTTGTCCACGATGCGATTCTTTAGCATTATTCTTATTTCCATCATTATTCGGACATTGATTCTTGTAATGCCCCGTTTCTTCTTCTTCTTCTTTTTTGTTTATGGCAACTGAGCCTCCCAGTGGAAGCTAATACTGCCAGAGTCAGGTGCGGAGTATACGTTCAAATATTGGAACTGCTGGATGCTCTCTTCTTAAAATTTATTTTTCTTCTTTAAGTTTTAACGGAACTTTGCGGTATGTTAGTAACTAGAAAGACAGACAAATGTTAGTTGACATAAAGGTTTTAGTTGTACTAACTGTTATTGTTAAATATATGTAATATATAATAATTACCCAAAGTATTCTATAATTTAATGTTATTGTCATTAATAAATTTAGTAAGGATTCTACATAATTTTGGGCTAAAGTGAGTCAATAGAGAGTGAAAGTTGATGGGTAGAGGAATTTTCATCTTTACTAGGTGCTTATACAAGTTCAGAGATTTATTGTTTGATTGGCAATGAAAGAATATGTGATCCAATGTTCCCTCATCAAGGCCGCACTCGCACAAGGAACTGTCACGAACACGAATCTTGCGAAGGAACACTGGTGTACAACAAAAGCCTAATCTTAATCTACATAGTGTAGAAACAGAATTTTTGGGTAGCTTTTTGTATTTAAAGAACCACGGTTTTGAAGGAATATTGGGTTGAATGGCGGCGTAGTAGGAGCCTTTACATTTTGACGAAATCTCCCAATCAGTCGCCCATGCAGACCGCAAGTTTGACTTAGCTTCGTTAATTAAGTCATAATTATGAATACCATAATGTTTCCTGTCAGAGTAATTTGAGGCCGCATATTTAGCTACCAAGTCAACACATTCATTACCAAGTATTCCTGAATGACTTGGAATCCAGCACAAAACTATGGACACATCTTTTTTAACACATTTGAGCAAAGAACTTCTAATTTCCATAATAATTTTACTGCGGATCTTACTGCACAACTGATTTTGGGATATAGCCTGTATACTACTACGCGAATCAGAAAAGATGACAGCCTGTTTTATATTATGTGAGTCAATAAAAAGGATAGCCTCCAGAATGGCGATACACTCGCCTGTAAAAACTGACGATTCAGGTGGACATTGAAAGTGAAATGCAATTTTAGAATTTTGGTAGTAGACTGCCACTCCAACACACCCCTCAGACATTAGCTTGGAAGCATCTGTATAAAAATAATCCCACCCCTCCCAGCGACTTTTTACCATTGTATCAAAATCAGCATTAGCTGTTGGAGATTTCTTACAGATACCAGATGTCAGAAGAATACTAGGAGAGAAATGAATAGTTTCATAAGGGTATGAAAAAAGAGGAAGGCTGTTATGCTGATAAATAGGTGAACGAAAAGATTTAAGTTCTCTATATCTAGTAACCAGAAGTGGAAGAGTTTTTCTATTCCAATATGGAGAGTCAGATACTGCACTGATCCTTTCCAAAATAGTAAGCAAAGGATGAGATGAGAGAGTGAATGTCTTGGAAAGATAGCGATCCGCCAAATATTTTCTTCTTATATACAGAGGAGGTTCAGCACATTCCAACTGCAGAGCATTAATAGGTGTAGACCTCATAGCACCTATCACAATTCTGAGTGATTTAGATTGAACAACATCTAATCTATGCAATGCAACCTTGTTGCATGGCTCCAACACAAAACAGCAATAGTCAAGCAAACTTCGAATAACGGCATTGTACACAAGTTTTAAAGTATAGGGGTGAGCTCCCCACCAAACTCCCGCCAATACCTTCAAAATAGAGATGTTCCGTTCGCATTTTCTATGAATATAACTTATGTGATTGATAAATGACATTTTAGGGTCCAAAATGACGCCAAGAAACTTAACACAATCTTTTATAGGTATTATTTGATCCTCTATAGAAATGTTAATTTGTGGTGTTACACGGCGCCGAGTGAAAACAATAGCCGTACTTTTCGAGACTGACAGTGAAAGACCGTGGTTCAGGAACCACTGATTTAATGAGGCCAAAGAAACACACATAGAACTTGCAGAATCGACAATAGAGTCCCCACAGATGTAAAGGGCTAAATCGTCCGCATATTGTAATACGTTGCAATTATAATTTAGACACGAAGGAAGGTCAGCGGTGTACAGATTATATAGTAGAGGGCTAAGGACTGAGCCATGAGGAAGGCCCTTCCATACCATTCTTCTACCCAATTTATCATAAGGAGACCTCAATTCCAGAGGACGCGAGGACAGGATGTTGAGAATGATTTGTGTTATTCTTGACGGAATCTTCAGCTTATTTAATTTCTGTCTGAGGACCGGAAGAAGAACGGAGTCATATGCGGACGAAATATCAAGAAATACCGCAACCACCGACTCATTGTTGCCCAAAGCCAATCTAATATCTGAAGTAAGGATGCTAATGCTATCCGCAGTACTAAGACCCTTACGAAAACCAAACTGACATTTTGGAAGAATACCTTTGTTTTCTACCAACCATTCCAAACGGTTTTTAATAAGGTGTTCCAATAATTTTAACAGGATGGATGACAGGGCGATAGGCCTGAAACCATCAAAATCATTGCAGTTCTTACCTGGTTTTAACAATGGGATAATTATTTGTGTTTTCCATTCAGAAGGAACACAGCCACTTACAAAACATTGGTTGATTAAATCCAGGAAGTACATGCGTAACTTCTGTTCCGTCCTAGCAATAAAAGAGTAAGGGAACCCATCAATGCCAGGAGCTGAATCCTGGACCCGCATCAGGACAGCGCTGAGTTCCTCCATACTAAAGGGGGCGTCCATTGGGTCAATGGAAGCAGAAAGAGCCAGAGGTGAGTAGGCATGAAGAGAAGCCGAGTGAGAAAAGTCAACCTCATCTGCATGAGGAACATACTGTTAGAATTGGAGGTTAACCACAAGTTTGTATGATATAAATACCTTTATTTATATACACTTAAAATAGGCTATCAAATTTATTTTAGTTATTTAAACAACTTATATCTGTAAGTTTCTTTATATTTTACATTTTTGATCTACTGACTTAATATTTGAAAGTATGTGAATTGACCACAATTCTTAGAACGAAGTTTAAAAATATTTAATTATTGTAAAACGTTCTAAATTATTTTGAGGAATATTTTAATATTTATTTCCTATTTTTTCTGTATTAATGTAATTTTTAATAAACAAACGGAAGTACTAAAAATGTTTTGTAATGCAACGTCCATTAACAGCGGGGGATTCTCTTGACAGCTATCGCACAAGATGGACGTTGTACTCTAAAATTTGTAATCGCGTGTGAAAATACTGTGATATAACAAATATACATCTACCTACATACATTTCGTTTCAATCTGCCATCTCTGATTTCTTTCTTCTTGCGATTTCTGCGATGTCGACAGTGCACGATACGATCGACGTTCACGAAGCGTTTCAAGGCGTTCTCGTCGTCGTAAGCGTCGTTACCAGCGCAGTACCAGCTCAGAAAACGATTCTTCTACGTCACGGTCAGAGCGCGATCGTGACGGGAGGACTAGGCGTGCCAAACGGAAGCGTCGCCATAGGCGGCACCATCGGCGCAGTGCCAGGACGGAGAGCGTTGGTTCCAGGACCAGAGACAAACAATCCCTTATGCAGGGAAGTGAAAGCGCTAATCCAGAGGCTATCCTTACGGGTCAACAGTTGTTGCAGGCAAGTAAAATTATGTTAACGATTTAAAATTTTCTTCCTTTTTTTTTTCTGTATTGTAATATGACAGTTTAAAAAAAAAAAAAAAAAAACAATTGTGGGATAACGGCGTTTGACTGTTTTTCTTCTAATAACTAAGATAAATAGTAAATAAATTACAAAACAGCGTCTATAAAGTGAAATCATACCGGACGACTGTTGTTAAAACTTAAAAAGCCAGTATGCTTAATTTTCTTTTCTTTTTCTTATCGAGAATTACAATATGAGTAGAATGAGTAACAGCTACAAATTATTTTATAGTTAGGAAAAGGAATAGAATTGTTTTGCTTATAAATTGTTTAATTTCTACTCTGATACCTCATATTATTTATCTTGTAAAAGAAATATTTTGAATTGCATGTTTCATTTCTTATACTTGCAATTCGCGGTGGTGATAGACTCACTCCGCATCACATAGCTCCTGAACATAACGAGTGTGGGGGTTTATACACTAATGCCACAACCTTTAAGTAATAAAGGCGTAATGATATTATTATTGAAAATACGGGTTACTCACGTTACTTTAGCCGGGATATGCCGACTAGTTTCGAATCTAATACGTAGATTCATCAACTGGGCTGTTATTCGCGTGTCGTCACCTCCGCGCGACGTCTAGCACATTTCAGTGCTAGACGTCGCGCGGAGGTGACGACACGCGAATAACAGCCCAGTTGATGAATCTACGTATTAGATTCGAAACTAGTCGGCATATCCCGGCTAAAGTAACGTGAGTAACCCGTATTTTCAATAATAATGTCTTCACCTCACGTCGGTTTTAATAATATTAGCGTAATGATATGTTATTGCTTAAATATTATTTTGCGAAAATCCATAATTAAAGTTCGATCCTTATTGAGATCTTAGATTTTAAGAATCATTGATGACCGTAAGTAATTATAATTCTATAGCAGTGAATACTACAACTCATATGTTAAGATTAAATTAATTTGTTGTAGATTTATAAGCTATTCAAAACATCTAAATATGGTAAATTATTCATGATATACAAATAATTCTATGTTGTCAGGATACTTTTACTAATATAATTGGTATTAAATATATTGCAGCATTCTTTTGTATTCCTTATATGAATATTCCATTTTATCACACATATGTACCGGTCTTTTGTAAATATTTCAGGCGATTGCACAATCAAGTCGAGAAATGTCAACTCCTCCTCTGCAGTGTATAGTGCAGCAGCAAGGACCTATGAGTGCAGAACTACAGCAAGAGCAATCTACAATGAATACCGAAGTACGTCAGCCCTCGCAGCTTTTAGAGGTGAATCAGTTGGACCCTAATACAAGTAAATCTACTTTATTATTAAGTGTAAGCGATATATCACAAATTCTTCAAAGTGTTACGCGTCAAACTAAGATAATATATGATAAAAATATCATACCTACATTTGACCCATCTCAAAAGAATCAACGCATTGAGGGATGGATAGCCAAGGTTAATGAATGCTCTAAGATAATAATATAAGATACGGCTGGACTGATGAACAGACCGTTCATTATTCTTTACCCAAATTAGAAGGACATGCTAGGAAGTGGTATGAACATGGAAATCTTAATAATAGGGCAATGGAAATGTCAAAGACGCGTGACCTTGTCGCCGCGCATCTGTCAAGTCAAACACAAGTGCGAGTTGAGGAATTGTCGTCTTAATGTCATCGCAAAAAGAATAATTTTGTTTGCAGGAATACAAGCGCATTTGTCTAATCGAACACAAGTGCGAGTTGAGGAATTGTCGTCTTAATGTCATCGCCAAAAAGAATAATTTTGTTTGCAGGAATACAAAAAGTGGTATTTGAAAACCGGCGACATGCGTCCCAGTGTTAAAAGAGAGTCGATAGCATTTCTGTTGACTAGTTATTGGGATTTCTATGGGTATGAAGGTCTCCATACTATACTTTTAACGTGGACCGAATGGCAAGATAGATTGACGAAAGCTTTTCCTTCCGAAAGTAACTATGGAGCTTTATTATCCGAAATGTTAGATAAGCGAATGAAATTAGGCGAGTCTGTAGATGAATATTACTATGACAAAATGTTATTACTGAATGCGTGTGGTATATCAAATAAAAAGGCAGTTGACTGTTTAGTTTATGGGATAGAAGATAGGACTATTAGGGCTAGTGCATCATCGGCTAGATGTCAAGATTCAGAAGATTTGCTTAAATTTCTTAAAGATTTATGTAGGGAGGCCAATAATTCTCGGTTCGTCAAACGATCTGCCTCTAATTCTACATCAAACGATGTCCAATGTTTTAAATGTCACAAAACTGGTCATCGGGCATTTCAATGTTACAGTAAGGGCACAAACGAAGTAGCCTGTTATAATTGCAAAGAACCCGGTCACATGGCTAACAAGTGTCCAAAACCTATAGTCCGGTGTGAGAAATGCCAACGGATAGGGCACAATACTAACGATTGTTACAGGTCTAAAGATAATAATAGCCAGTCGAATAACAATTCCAAATCTGATTAGAAAACTTTATTTACACAAAAATCCAGACCGGACTCCAAATATTATAAAACTGCACTTATAAATAATATTATTAATTTACAGTGCTACGTAGACTTTGGAAGCGATTGTACACTAATACGTCAAGACATTGTTAATAAGTATTCATTACCTATAAAATAAAACGATGTTCCAAATATTCGTGGTTTCGGTAATGGGTCTTCCATTCTTCTGGGTAGGACAAATATAAATCTATGTATAGGTGAGGTCACGGCAGATATTGAAGCATACATTATTGAGGCTTCTCTATTAAGTAAACCTTTATTAGTTGACCCAGACTTAACGGAGCGTGCTGAGGTGATAGTCATAAAAACGAATGATAGGTTAGACGTACTAAAAAGATCTTTTTAAGTGACTTATCAAATATAAACTTAGACAATCATAATAATGACAAAATTGTTTAAGAATACAAACAGATACCGTTGTAGTGGATCAAATAGACTATATCAAAATAATAAAATAGATTGTGATATTTATGTAGAAAATAGTATCAGAAAAGTAGATAATGTAAACTATTGTATTGTGGGAGGCGTTTACAATGTTGACAAGGGAGGATGTAAAGTTGCAGTTTATAAACTACCAGGGGAACACGTCATCTTCTTTCGCAAAAATTCGGTACTGTTCCGAGGGGAATGCATTCCTACACCGGCTTCTGCCCCTAATAATACAGATTTAACCTGTCGTCAAATTAATAGTGATTCTCTGACACCATTTTCTACAGATGAAGTAAGGATCAACCCTACTTTGACATCGCAACAAAAACAAAGTGTGCTTCAGCTGATTAATTCCTATAGAGATTGTTTTGCACAGACTTTAACCGAGTTAGGATGTACAGATGTTACCGAAATAAATATTGAACTTGATTTATCACACCTGTAGTCTACAAACTAAACCGTTTAAGTCATTCTGAGCAAGATAAGGTTCGAGAAATGGTTCAAGATCATATTAATAATGATATTGCAAAAGAATTAAATTCTCCTTAATAGCTGTACAGGAATTACATACAAACCAGGGCATACAATGTCACACGTCGATGCTTCGAGTAGGAACCCTTTTTGTCAAAAGTGCTAATGGTAACTCTTATCTTCTAGTTTTGGTTGACGGGTTTACCAAATTTCGTGTACTGACAGCTTTACGGAACTTGAAATCTACACCCACTATTCGTACTCTGGAAAATACTTTCTGTACATTTGGTTATCCGAATAGGTTAATATCTGATCAGTTAAATTAATTCTAATTTTATTGTGATGACTCCAAGATAAATCACATTCTCAATGCTGTTACCTCTCCCCGTGCCAATGGGCAGGTAGAGAGATACAACAGAACTGTATTGGACGCTCTTACGGCTTAATTCAAATTCAAATTCAAATTCAAATCATTTATTTTCATAGGCCCCAGGAGGCGCTTGAACACGTCAAAACATTACAAAAAATGATATAAAAGTAAATAATAAATAATACTAAATTATACTAATTACAATGATTTGAATAACCGGGGCTCGGATTAATTTTAATCAAACTGTTTAGAATCGAATTATAATCAATCTAAGTACCAGCTCCGATGGGTATTGCATTATGAGAAGAGCTGGTGAGAAACTCATGTGCACCATCTTTTAAAATGAAAAATATAACAATATAAAAGTACATAAAAAAATCACATAAGAAGAGCAATTCATTTCCAAATACTATTATCATTTATGTAGTCTGAAATACTATAGTAAGCTTTTTGACATAATTTAGTTTTAACATATTTTTTAAATTTGCCTATTGATAATTCTATTGCGTCTAAAGGAAGTTTATTGTAAAAGCGTATACATTGACCTGGAAACGAGTTAGAGATTTTATGGAGCCTAGTAGTCGGCACAGCGAGTTTGTTTTTGATCCTTAGATTTAATTTATGGAGATCACTATTTTTCTTAAATTTCGTTTGGTTTTTGTGAACGTACATTAAATTTTCGTAAATGTATTGAGAATGTAACGTCATAGATAATATGTATCTCTTTAAATTTATTTCTTAGTGTCTCCTTGGGACTCATCATATAGATAGCTCGAATAGCTCGTTTCTGGAGCACAAATATGATGAGCTTATACTGATGAACTAGGTGAAATGTATTGGGATCAAACACTAGGTAAATTACAATTAGGTCTGAATAATACACTAAACAAAGGAATAGGAAAAACACCAGCCGAGGCACTTTTTGCCATTCCATGGTTAACAGAGGTTATAATATATTTAGTTATCTTCTAAATGAGACGCGACTGCTAGGTAATGTAGAAGAAATAAGAGAACAAATAAGTGAGCATATACATAAGAACCAACAGGCTCAGAAAACTAGATATTATGATAAAACAAAAATTGAAGCTAGACGATACAAAATAGATGACTTAGTGAAAATTCTAAAACCTACCTCTTATAACGACGGCAATGGTAAGAAATTACTACCTAAATTCACTGGACCCTTTCGAATTTAAAAAGTCCTAGAAAACGATAGGTACGAGGTGTCAAGCATACCTGATACTAATTTAACTCAAAGAAATTACTCTAACATTTGGACAACTGATCGCATCAAACCTTGGATATCCATTTGTAATGTCGACACAAACGACCAAAGTGATATAAATAGCACCAGTGACTCTGAATCACAATAATTTAGTACGGCAAACATGGTGTAAGTGACTTAAGCTAAATTGTTAATTGATTAGGAAAAGTAAGCAATTTCTAAAAATATTTTGTTAATGAAAATGTATAAAACGATAATGAGACATATAAATTAAGATCTATTTGTGAATTATAATAGTGATGAGGTTATGTATGTATAGTAATAATTAATGTATGAATTAATGATTATTGATTATTATTTTTATTGTTAAAGCTATAAATGTTAATGATTGAAAAGGGATGGTATATCATAGATACAGTGGATGGAGACATGTAATAAAATGTATTAAATTGAATTTTTCTATAAATAACATTGAAATAAAGATATATATTATTATGTAATTTATATATAGATAAACTGATTACTTTGTTATTATATATATATATATATATATATATATATATATATATATATATATATATATATATATAAACTTAAAATTGGAAAAAGCTGATTTAAATGAGGATATTAAGTATATATATATATATATATATATATAAACTTAAAATTGGAAAAAGCTGATTTAAATGAGGATATTAAGTATAGAAATTTAATTGGAGCACTTTTGTATGTTAGTTCAGACACTAGGCCAGATATAGCGTTTAGTGTAAATTATTTAAGCAGATTTCAAAATTGTTACAATGAGACACATTTTAAATATGCTCTGAGAGTTTTAAAGTATTTGTATTTGACAAGGGATTGTAAGCTTACCTTTTCTAAGAATAATAGTGCTGATGTTTTAGATTGTTATGTGGATGCCGACTGGGCAGGAGATATTGTAGATAGAAAGTCGACATCTGGTTTTGTAATAAGACTATTTGGAAATGTAATAAGTTGGAAGTCAAAGAAGCAAAATTGTGTCACAAAATCTTCCACATTTGCGGAGTATATTGCCCTATCTGAAGCTGTAACTGAACTTAAATTTTTGATATGTTTAACTAATGATGTATTTGTTAAAATTTCTAAACCGGTCAAGATATATGAGGATAATTCAGGGGCTGTAGCGATTGCTAAGTATGGTAACTTCACTAAAAACTCGAAACATATAGAAGTTCATTATCATTTTATTCATGAAAATGTAAAGGAAGGAAATGTAGAAATTGTTAAGATACAGTCAGAGGATAATGTAGCTGATATATTTACAAAATCGTTAGGAAATGTAAAATTCATTAAATTCAGGGAAATGTTAAATGTTAAGAAATAAAACAAAATGTTAAGATGTGTATAAGAAGTTTATTAAAGTAAATAATGTACCTAGTTTAGCCTAGTAATAGTAAAAAAAGCAAATGATACTTACCTAGATTACTTATAAGTTAGTATGTAACTGATTAATACCATACCATAATATTAATACTTACCTTTGATACCTACCTAAGATAATATTGAATACTTACCTTTTTTTTTTTTTTTTTTTTTTTTTTTACGTGGGGAAATGCATTTACGCATACCACCCCACCCCGGGGAAGGGCAGAGTGGTTATGTGGGACTCGCCCGTGCCAAAGATGGTAAACGGCACGGGAATACCCACTAAAACCCCACGGTGCTCCCGCACTCGCCTTGATGGGAGGGTCATGGGAATCTGGCGCAGCCTTTACGTCCACGACCCTCCCGGCGATGCCCGCCGAAGCGGGCCCCTCATGGCCCCCAAAGAGGGGGCTGGCGCAAGCCACCGACCAGCGCGAGGACCGCGTGCAAAGCCATCGGACATTCCCCATGTCCGACGGCCTGGTCCTCTCGCGGTCTAGCGTCGCCCGTGTCGCAAAGTCGTTGATAATGCTTAAGTGTTCGATGAAAAGAAGTTATATAGTAATAACAAAGTAATCAGTTTATCTATATATAAATTACATAATAATATATATCTTTATTTCAATGTTATTTATAGAAAAATTCAATTTAATACATTTTATTACATGTCTCCATCCACTGTATCTATGATATACCATCCCTTTTCAATCATTAACATTTATAGCTTTAACAATAAAAATAATAATCAATAATCATTAATTCATACATTAATTATTACTATACATACATAACCTCATCACTATTATAATTCACAAATAGATCTTAATTTATATGTCTCATTATCGTTTTATACATTTTCATTAACAAAATATTTTTAGAAATTGCTTACTTTTCCTAATCAATTAACAATTTAGCTTAAGTCACTTACACCATGTTTGCCGTACTAAATTATTGTGATTCAGAGTCACTGGTGCTATTTATATCACTTTGGTCGTTTGTGTCGACATTACAAATGGATATCCAAGGTTTGATGCGATCAGTTGTCCAAATGTTAGAGTAATTTCTTTGAGTTAAATTAGTATCAGGTATGCTTGACACCTCGTACCTATCGTTTTCTAGGACTTTTTAAATTCGAAAGGGTCCAGTGAATTTAGGTAGTAATTTCTTACCATTGCCGTCGTTATAAGAGGTAGGTTTTAGAATTTTCACTAAGTCATCTATTTTGTATCGTCTAGCTTCAATTTTTGTTTTATCATAATATCTAGTTTTCTGAGCCTGTTGGTTCTTATGTATATGCTCACTTATTTGTTCTCTTATTTCTTCTACATTACCTAGCAGTCGCGTCTCATTTAGAAGATAACTAAATATATTATAACCTCTGTTAACCATGGAATGGCAAAAAGTGCCTCGGCTGGTGTTTTTCCTATTCCTTTGTTTAGTGTATTATTCAGACCTAATTGTAATTTACCTAGTGTTTGATCCCAATACATTTCACCTAGTTCATCAGTATAAGCTCATCATATTTGTGCTCCAGAAACGAGCTATTCGAGCTATCTATATGATGAGTCCCAAGGAGACACTAAGAAATAAATTTAAAGAGATACATATTATCTATGACGTTACATTCTCAATACATTTACGAAAATTTAATGTACGTTCACAAAAACCAAACGAAATTTAAGAAAAATAGTGATCTCCATAAATTAAATCTAAGGATCAAAAACAAACTCGCTGTGCCGACTACTAGGCTCCATAAAATCTCTAACTCGTTTCCAGGTCAATGTATACGCTTTTACAATAAACTTCCTTTAGACGCAATAGAATTATCAATAGGCAAATTTAAAAAATATGTTAAAACTAAATTATGTCAAAAAGCTTACTATAGTATTTCAGACTACATAAATGATAATAGTATTTGGAAATGAATTGCTCTTCTTATGTGATTTTTTTATGTACTTTTATATTGTTATATTTTTCATTTTAAAAGATGGTGCACATGAGTTTCTCACCAGCTCTTCTCATAATGCAATACCCATCGGAGCTGGTACTTAGATTGATTATAATTCGATTCTAAACAGTTTGATTAAAATTAATCCGAGCCCCGGTTATTCAAATCATTGTAATTAGTATAATTTAGTATTATTTATTATTTACTTTTATATCATTTTTTGTAATGTTTTGACGTGTTCAAGCGCCTCCTGGGGCCTATGAAAATAAATGATTTGAATTTGAATTTGAATTTGAATTAAGCCGTAAGAGCGTCCAATACAGTTCTGTTGTA
Organism: Hypena proboscidalis; assembly: GCA_905147285.1. Classification (NCBI taxonomy): domain Eukaryota; kingdom Metazoa; phylum Arthropoda; class Insecta; order Lepidoptera; family Erebidae; genus Hypena; species Hypena proboscidalis. The sequence continues at coordinate 6,544 of CAJHVD010000008.1, read as the reverse complement.
TCTCTCTACCTGCCCATTGGCACGGGGAGAGGTAACAGCATTGAGAATGTGATTTATCTTGGAGTCATCACAATAAAATTAGAATTAATTTAACTGATCAGATATTAACCTATTCGGATAACCAAATGTACAGAAAGTATTTTCCAGAGTACGAATAGTGGGTGTAGATTTCAAGTTCCGTAAAGCTGTCAGTACACGAAATTTGGTAAACCCGTCAACCAAAACTAGAAGATAAGAGTTACCATTAGCACTTTTGACAAAAAGGGTTCCTACTCGAAGCATCGACGTGTGACATTGTATGCCCTGGTTTGTATGTAATTCCTGTACAGCTATTAAGGAGAATTTAATTCTTTTGCAATATCATTATTAATATGATCTTGAACCATTTCTCGAACCTTATCTTGCTCAGAATGACTTAAACGGTTTAGTTTGTAGACTACAGGTGTGATAAATCAAGTTCAATATTTATTTCGGTAACATCTGTACATCCTAACTCGGTTAAAGTCTGTGCAAAACAATCTCTATACGAATTAATCAGCTGAAGCACACTTTGTTTTTGTTGCGATGTCAAAGTAGGGTTGATCCTTACTTCATCTGTAGAAAATGGTGTCAGAGAATCACTATTAATTTGACGACAGGTTAAATCTGTATTATTAGGGGCAGAAGCCGGTGTAGGAATGCATTCCCCTCGGAACAGTACCGAATTTTTGCGAAAGAAGATGACGTGTTCCCCTGGTAGTTTATAAACTGCAACTTTACATCCTCCCTTGTCAACATTGTAAACGCCTCCCACAATACAATAGTTTACATTATCTACTTTTCTGATACTATTTTCTACATAAATATCACAATCTATTTTATTATTTTGATATAGTCTATTTGATCCACTACAACGGTATCTGTTTGTATTCTTAAACAATTTTGTCATTATTATGATTGTCTAAGTTTATATTTGATAAGTCACTTAAAAAGATCTTTTTAGTACGTCTAACCTATCATTCGTTTTTATGACTATCACCTCAGCACGCTCCGTTAAGTCTGGGTCAACTAATAAAGGTTTACTTAATAGAGAAGCCTCAATAATGTATGCTTCAATATCTGCCGTGACCTCACCTATACATAGATTTATATTTGTCCTACCCAGAAGAATGGAAGACCCATTACCGAAACCACGAATATTTGGAACATCGTTTTATTTTATAGGTAATGAATACTTATTAACAATGTCTTGACGTATTAGTGTACAATCGCTTCCAAAGTCTACGTAGCACTGTAAATTAATAATATTATTTATAAGTGCAGTTTTATAATATTTGGAGTCCGGTCTGGATTTTTGTGTAAATAAAGTTTTCTAATCAGATTTGGAATTGTTATTCGACTGGCTATTATTATCTTTAGACCTGTAACAATCGTTAGTATTGTGCCCTATCCGTTGGCATTTCTCACACCGGACTATAGGTTTTGGACACTTGTTAGCCATGTGACCGGGTTCTTTGCAATTATAACAGGCTACTTCGTTTGTGCCCTTACTGTAACATTGAAATGCCCGATGACCAGTTTTGTGACATTTAAAACATTGGACATCGTTTGATGTAGAATTAGAGGCAGATCGTTTGACGAACCGAGAATTATTGGCCTCCCTACATAAATCTTTAAGAAATTTAAGCAAATCTTCTGAATCTTGACATCTAGCCGATGATGCACTAGCCCTAATAGTCCTATCTTCTATCCCATAAACTAAACAGTCAACTGCCTTTTTATTTGATATACCACACGCATTCAGTAATAACATTTTGTCATAGTAATATTCATCTACAGACTCGCCTAATTTCATTCGCTTATCTAACATTTCGGATAATAAAGCTCCATAGTTACTTTCGGAAGGAAAAGCTTTCGTCAATCTATCTTGCCATTCGGTCCACGTTAAAAGTATAGTATGGAGACCTTCATACCCATAGAAATCCCAATAACTAGTCAACAGAAATGCTATCGACTCTCTTTTAACACTGGGACGCATGTCGCCGGTTTTCAAATACCACTTTTTGTATTCCTGCAAACAAAATTATTCTTTTTGGCGATGACATTAAGACGACAATTCCTCAACTCGCACTTGTGTTCGATTAGACAAATGCGCTTGTATTCCTGCAAACAAAATTATTCTTTTTGCGATGACATTAAGACGACAATTCCTCAACTCGCACTTGTGTTTGACTTGACAGATGCGCGGCGACAAGGTCACGCGTCTTTGACATTTCCATTGCCCTATTATTAAGATTTCCATGTTCATACCACTTCCTAGCATGTCCTTCTAATTTGGGTAAAGAATAATGAACGGTCTGTTCATCAGTCCAGCCGTATCTTATATTATTATCTTAGAGCATTCATTAACCTTGGCTATCCATCCCTCAATGCGTTGATTCTTTTGAGATGGGTCAAATGTAGGTATGATATTTTTATCATATATTATCTTAGTTTGACGCGTAACACTTTGAAGAATTTGTGATATATCGCTTACACTTAATAATAAAGTAGATTTACTTGTATTAGGGTCCAACTGATTCACCTCTAAAAGCTGCGAGGGCTGACGTACTTCGGTATTCATTGTAGATTGCTCTTGCTGTAGTTCTGCACTCATAGGTCCTTGCTGCTGCACTATACACTGCAGAGGAGGAGTTGACATTTCTCGACTTGATTGTGCAATCGCCTGAAATATTTACAAAAGACCGGTACATATGTGTGATAAAATGGAATATTCATATAAGGAATACAAAAGAATGCTGCAATATATTTAATACCAATTATATTAGTAAAAGTATCCTGACAACATAGAATTATTTGTATATCATGAATAATTTACCATATTTAGATGTTTTGAATAGCTTATAAATCTACAACAAATTAATTTAATCTTAACATATGAGTTGTAGTATTCACTGCTATAGAATTATAATTACTTACGGTCATCAATGATTCTTAAAATCTAAGATCTCAATAAGGATCGAACTTTAATTATGGATTTTCGCAAAATAATATTTAAGCAATAACATATCATTACGCTAATATTATTAAAACCGACGTGAGGTGAAGACATTATTATTGAAAATACGGGTTACTCACGTTACTTTAGCCGGGATATGCCGACTAGTTTCGAATCTAATACGTAGATTCATCAACTGGGCTGTTATTCGCGTGTCGTCACCTCCGCGCGACGTCTAGCACTGAAATGTGCTAGACGTCGCGCGGAGGTGACGACACGCGAATAACAGCCCAGTTGATGAATCTACGTATTAGATTCGAAACTAGTCGGCATATCCCGGCTAAAGTAACGTGAGTAACCCGTATTTTCAATAATAATATCATTACGCCTTTATTACTTAAAGGTTGTGGCATTAGTGTATAAACCCCCACACTCGTTATGTTCAGGAGCTATGTGATGCGGAGTGAGTCTATCACCACCGCGAATTGCAAGTATAAGAAATGAAACATGCAATTCAAAATATTTCTTTTACAAGATAAATAATATGAGGTATCAGAGTAGAAATTAAACAATTTATAAGCAAAACAATTCTATTCCTTTTCCTAACTATAAAATAATTTGTAGCTGTTACTCATTCTACTCATATTGTAATTCTCGATAAGAAAAAGAAAAGAAAATTAAGCATACTGGCTTTTTAAGTTTTAACAACAGTCGTCCGGTATGATTTCACTTTATAGACGCTGTTTTGTAATTTATTTACTATTTATCTTAGTTATTAGAAGAAAAACAGTCAAACGCCGTTATCCCACAATTGTTTTTTTTTTTTTTTTTTTAAACTGTCATATTACAATACAGAAAAAAAAAAGGAAGAAAATTTTAAATCGTTAACATAATTTTACTTGCCTGCAACAACTGTTGACCCGTAAGGATAGCCTCTGGATTAGCGCTTTCACTTCCCTGCATAAGGGATTGTTTGTCTCTGGTCCTGGAACCAACGCTCTCCGTCCTGGCACTGCGCCGATGGTGCCGCCTATGGCGACGCTTCCGTTTGGCACGCCTAGTCCTCCCGTCACGATCGCGCTCTGACCGTGACGTAGAAGAATCGTTTTCTGAGCTGGTACTGCGCTGGTAACGACGCTTACGACGACGAGAACGCCTTGAAACGCTTCGTGAACGTCGATCGTATCGTGCACTGTCGACATCGCAGAAATCGCAAGAAGAAAGAAATCAGAGATGGCAGATTGAAACGAAATGTATGTAGGTAGATGTATATTTGTTATATCACAGTATTTTCACACGCGATTACAAATTTTAGAGTACAACGTCCATCTTGTGCGATAGCTGTCAAGAGAATCCCCCGCTGTTAATGGACGTTGCATTACAAAACATTTTTAGTACTTCCGTTTGTTTATTAAAAATTACATTAATACAGAAAAAATAGGAAATAAATATTAAAATATTCCTCAAAATAATTTAGAACGTTTTACAATAATTAAATATTTTTAAACTTCGTTCTAAGAATTGTGGTCAATTCACATACTTTCAAATATTAAGTCAGTAGATCAAAAATGTAAAATATAAAGAAACTTACAGATATAAGTTGTTTAAATAACTAAAATAAATTTGATAGCCTATTTTAAGTGTATATAAATAAAGGTATTTATATCATACAAACTTGTGGTTAACCTCCAATTCTAACAGTATGTTCCTCATGCAGATGAGGTTGACTTTTCTCACTCGGCTTCTCTTCATGCCTACTCACCTCTGGCTCTTTCTGCTTCCATTGACCCAATGGACGCCCCCTTTAGTATGGAGGAACTCAGCGCTGTCCTGATGCGGGTCCAGGATTCAGCTCCTGGCATTGATGGGTTCCCTTACTCTTTTATTGCTAGGACGGAACAGAAGTTACGCATGTACTTCCTGGATTTAATCAACCAATGTTTTGTAAGTGGCTGTGTTCCTTCTGAATGGAAAACACAAATAATTATCCCATTGTTAAAACCAGGTAAGAACTGCAATGATTTTGATGGTTTCAGGCCTATCGCCCTGTCATCCATCCTGTTAAAATTATTGGAACACCTTATTAAAAACCGTTTGGAATGGTTGGTAGAAAACAAAGGTATTCTTCCAAAATGTCAGTTTGGTTTTCGTAAGGGTCTTAGTACTGCGGATAGCATTAGCATCCTTACTTCAGATATTAGATTGGCTTTGGGCAACAATGAGTCGGTGGTTGCGGTATTTCTTGATATTTCGTCCGCATATGACTCCGTTCTTCTTCCGGTCCTCAGACAGAAATTAAATAAGCTGAAGATTCCGTCAAGAATAACACAAATCATTCTCAACATCCTGTCCTCGCGTCCTCTGGAATTGAGGTCTCCTTATGATAAATTGGGTAGAAGAATGGTATGGAAGGGCCTTCCTCATGGCTCAGTCCTTAGCCCTCTACTATATAATCTGTACACCGCTGACCTTCCTTCGTGTCTAAATTATAATTGCAACGTATTACAATATGCGGACGATTTAGCCCTTTACATCTGTGGGGACTCTATTGTCGATTCTGCAAGTTCTATGTGTGTTTCTTTGGCCTCATTAAATCAGTGGTTCCTGAACCACGGTCTTTCACTGTCAGTCTCGAAAAGTACGGCTATTGTTTTCACTCGGCGCCGTGTAACACCACAAATTAACATTTCTATAGAGGATCAAATAATACCTATAAAAGATTGTGTTAAGTTTCTTGGCGTCATTTTGGACCCTAAAATGTCATTTATCAATCACATAAGTTATATTCATAGAAAATGCGAACGGAACATCTCTATTTTGAAGGTATTGGCGGGAGTTTGGTGGGGAGCTCACCCCTATACTTTAAAACTTGTGTACAATGCCGTTATTCGAAGTTTGCTTGACTATTGCTGTTTTGTGTTGGAGCCATGCAACAAGGTTGCATTGCATAGATTAGATGTTGTTCAATCTAAATCACTCAGAATTGTGATAGGTGCTATGAGGTCTACACCTATTAATGCTCTGCAGTTGGAATGTGCTGAACCTCCTCTGTATATAAGAAGAAAATATTTGGCGGATCGCTATCTTTCCAAGACATTCACTCTCTCATCTCATCCTTTGCTTACTATTTTGGAAAGGATCAGTGCAGTATCTGACTCTCCATATTGGAATAGAAAAACTCTTCCACTTCTGGTTACTAGATATAGAGAACTTAAATCTTTTCGTTCACCTATTTATCAGCATAACAGCCTTCCTCTTTTTTCATACCCTTATGAAACTATTCATTTCTCTCCTAGTATTCTTCTGACATCTGGTATCTGTAAGAAATCTCCAACAGCTAATGCTGATTTTGATACAATGGTAAAAAGTCGCTGGGAGGGGTGGGATTATTTTTATACAGATGCTTCCAAGCTAATGTCTGAGGGGTGTGTTGGAGTGGCAGTCTACTACCAAAATTCTAAAATTGCATTTCACTTTCAATGTCCACCTGAATCGTCAGTTTTTACAGGCGAGTGTATCGCCATTCTGGAGGCTATCCTTTTTATTGACTCACATAATATAAAACAG